>JBAKBP010009412.1:0-83977 GCA_037953745.1 Lithodes maja
ACTCGATATTGTTACTCCCAGATCAGTTTCTCTGTTTACATTCTTAAGCTGAGTGCCATTCATCGAATAGTTTGCTTTCTCATTTAGGTATCCGACATGTAGTACTTTACATTTATCCGCATTGAAACTCATTTGCCAAATTTGGGCCCAACATGACAATTTATCTAGATTGTGTTGCATATCGTCAACTTGTTCTTTTGAGAGTACGCTATTTGCAATTTTTGTATCGTCAGCAAATTTTGAGATTGTGCAGGTGAGACCCTCATCTATGTCGTTGATGTAAATTAGAAAGAGAATTGGTCCTAGTACCGATCCCTGGGGTACCCCGCTACTTACATTGGTCCATTTAGATGCCTTACCGTTTATGACTACTCTTTGCTTTCTGTTGTTGAGCCAATTTTCTATCCATTTCAACACACCGTCTTGTATTCCATGCGCTTTTAGTTTTAGCAGTAAACGTTTGTGGGGAACTTTGTCAAAGGCCTTTTGAAAATCAAGGTATATAATATCTACAGCTTTACTCTCATCGTAGAGGTTGAGGATATCGTGGAAGAAGTCTAAGAGGTTTGTTAAACAGGAACGTTTTTTACGAAAGCCGTGTTGAGTATCTTTAAGTATGTTATTTTCCTCTAAGTGATTTACGAGTCTGTCTCGTATGACCGTTTCTAGCATTTTACATACAACTGAGGTTAAGCTAATTGGACGATAGTTACTGGGTAGGGATTTGCTGCCTTTTTTGAATATCGGTGTTACGTTGGCTAGCTTCCACTGATCAGGCATAGTTCCAGACTGCAAGGATTTATTGAATAGTAATGTCAGTGGTTTGGAGAGCTCATTCTTAGCTTCCTTTAGAACTCTAGGCGAGATTGTATCAGGTCCTGGCGTTTTATTTACTTTGAGTTTATCTAAACAATTCAATACTTCTCTCTCTGTAACGGTGATATTGCTTAGAACATCTGAATTATCAATCTGAATCGGCGATGGTGTAGGGATATCACTGAGATCTTCGGTTGTAAAAACTGATGCAAAGAAGGTATTGAGGGCATTACTCATTTGTACTTCGTCTTTGGTGTATTCTCCTTTTTCATCGACTAACGGTCCAACAGTTGAAGTAACTACTTTTTTCTTTCTGATATAACTATAGAATTCTTTCGGGTTTGTTTTACTTTGATTCGCAATATGTAACTCTAAGGTCTTTTTACTTTGCTTAATTAACTTTTTGGCTTTGCGTCGTAGCTCTACAAATTTCACCCGTTCTTCGTCATTTTGTGAGGATTTTAATCTATCATTAGCAAATTTTTTAGCAAGCAGGCAGTTTGAAATATCTTTATTCCACCATTTGGGCTTATTATTATGGCCTGGACGCCGTATTTTCGATGGTATGCAGTCTTGCACTGCTTTTAGGTAAGTGGTTTCGAATAACTTCCAAGATGTATTTATGTCGTTATTGTTAATTAAAAAGCTCCAGTCAGTTTCTTTAAACATAGCTCTAAGTTTATGGAAGTTTGCTTTCTTGAAATTAGGGACTTTTTCGATGCTACTATTTGGTTCGTTACTAGTAAACTTTAAAGTGAAAGTTATCGTACGATGGTCGCTGTTACTGAATTCATCACCAACATTCAAATTCTCTATCAATTCTTCTTTTGTTGCAAGTACAATGTCAAGAACGTTATTACCACGGGTCGGCGTTCGAACAAATTGATAAAGCGAACTCTCTTGCAAGTTCGTATACAAGTCATGTCCGGAGTGTGAAGTAAGAGTATCGCCCCACTTGGTCACAGGTAAATTAAAGTCGCCAAAAATTACGGTATCTTGTGAGTTACTTACATCTGCAATTTGTTCGTAAATTTCTCGGTCAGTTTGCACTGATTGAGCTGGAGGTCTGTATATTAACGCAAGTATTATTTTTGTACCTTTATTATTCTTTATTAGCACAAAAGATGTGTCGACGTTCACAATTTGAGGTTTTGACACGAGGGTCGGGTTAAGACTTTCTTTGATATAAAATAAAACGCCACCTCCATTTTTATTTATTCGGCTGTTCTCAAACATTACATAACCGGGAAGTGAATACTCTGCTAAAAAGTCTCTATCTTCTGTATTGAGCCAAGATTCTGTTATGCCAATCACATCATAATTTTCTGTAAACACTAGTTCCTCTAAATCTGAAAATTTATTGCGTATGCTACGAGCGTTTGCATAGAAAACCTTTAAAGTTGCGGTTTTAGAACTCGCATTACGTTCTTTCATCGAATTATTGGTTCTGGTCGGATCTACATTTACATTCATGGCTGTCCTCGGTCCTCGGTCGTTATCCCTGACGGTTTTGAATTTGGGTCGTGTTGGTGGAGATTTATCCAAATTCGCGGTTCTTGACGGATTAGTATTTAATTCCTTTGTAGGTTGCCGTCCTCGCTGTCTTCGGTCCTCCTTCCTGGTTGTCCTGTGCTGAGTCGATTTCTTCTCCGAAAATCCTTCACCGCATCGTTGAGAAGACGCCCAAAACGTGCTGCTCCCACCTGGTTCAGATGAACTCCATCGTCCGAAAACAAATAGTCATCGTAGTAGAAATTGTCCCAGGTGTCGACGAATCCCACGTTCTCCTTCCTGCAGAGGTTTGCTAGACAACGATTTGTGCTGGTGGCTATGTTGTAAAATCGGCTCTCTACACCGAGCCGGGGGACGATTCCTGAGACGATGATCCTTGATGACTTCTCCTTAAACGACTTGATCAGCTGCTGGTACTTTAAAAGCAAATCTTCCGACCGGGTTCGCTGCACATCGTTGGATCCAACGTGGATGACGTACATTGTATTAGCAGGGGCCAGCTTTGATACTTCGTCAACTGCTGCAACTACGTCATCCACACCACCACCAGGGATACAAAAACGCTTCCTGGTCTTAGGTGCCCTGGCGCAAAACTCTGTGAGCTGACCACGTATCATCGAGTCTCCCACGAGCCGGACTTCTTCTATTTCCTCTTCGTCATCTGAGTCTGCGAGTATCTGGAAACGGTTTTGACACTCGGTAATCGGTATGTGTTTCCTGGTCTTGGGGCAAACGTTGTTCCTCACGACACGGAAGTTGTCTTGAGGGGGAAGAGAGTCACTATTTGTATCTTGAGTATCGGATACATCAGCTGAAGTGGCTACTGTAGGCGTTGAATTGTTGGCAGTTGACGTTGGGGCGTTGGTGGCTGCTGGAGTTGCGGTGACAATTGAAGTTTGTGGTACTCCAACGTTGAGTGTTACAAACTCTTGGAGTGATTTCAGCTTCATGGTGAGGACGTTGATCTTGTTGTAGGCTTCGTCTAATTTCACTGTAAAATTCTCTCGTTGCTGGCAGAGCCGGCAGTCTTGAAGATCGATAGTAGCAAACATGGACTCACCAAACCTACCGGCGCAGTTCGCACAAGCGCGAGGCATGGTGACAGTCACTTTCTTCAGATCACTTCACTCACTTAAAAAACAATTCACTCACTTTAAAACACTTCACTCACTTTAAAAACACTTCAATCACTTCAACCGAAAACAAATATGCTGAAATACGCAGAAATAGGTTATCAGGGGTGATAGCCTAACCGAAAACAAAAATGTTGAGAAACGCAGAATTAGGCTTCCAGGGGCGATAGCCTAACCAAAAGTTTTTTTTTAAATTGAAATACGCAATAATAGGCTACCAGCGTTGAATAGCCTAACCGAAAATAATAAAATTGAAATTCGCAGAAATAGGCTACCAGGTGTGATAACCTAACCTTAAACAAATATATGTATAACAGAATATGTAACTAAATATACAATTCACCAAATAGAGATTATATAAAAATAAAGTGTGACTGCACACAAGGGGTTAATATACTGTGTCAACAGATGGCCCTGGTGTCACTGTAGCCTAGTAAAGCAGTAGCCTACTCTTTTTAGATAAAAAAGTGTATCAGTCAAAGGTTATTACAAGAACGTGCAAGCAACAACTAAAATTACAGATATATACTGTATAGCTACAGTAGGATACTAAATACAATATCTACAAGAGTTAATAATAAAACAGATTGGCTGGCTATAGGCTAGGCTAGGTTTGGGTTAGGTCAAAAGCTTGGCAGGTTGGGTTAGGCTAGGTTAGTTTGTACAAATACCACCCTTAGCTTAAAGTAAAATCAGTCTGAGGAGAAAAAGTCAAGAATATATCTAGGGGGAAAAGATAAATGAATGCACTTAAATTTGGTACAAAATTTGCTGGAATTTAATGTATAATCCCCCCAAAAGGTTTGTTTACAAAATGGCGTCGGCGTTAGTCTCTGTAGGCAGGTTAGTTAGTAAACAATATTGTTTATTAGCAAATTAATATGCAAAGCTTTACTTACATACAAGGCAGTTAAATAGATACTTACTACAGTAGGTAATGGGTAAAATTAGGGGCTACGATTTTATATAAAATAGTAATAAGAGAGCGTTTGTTTACAAAGCAAAACAAAACAATAGATGGCGCTAGTGGCGCCCTGTCCGAGCAGGAGTCTTGTGATAAACACAAAGTTTATCAGTCAATACACAGCGAAATATCGTGCAGTGTTACTTACTAAGCTACAGGATGGTTAAACGTGCTCTTAACCACCTTTCATGCACAAGAATGAAGAGGATGAGTAGTTAATACTCAAATTATGATCGATATCGTGAGAGCGTTGACAGAGCGTCTGCAGCGTCTGGCGGTAGCACGGGGTGAGGAGAGAGAGAGAGAGAGAGAGAGAGAGAGAGAGAGAGAGAGAGAGAGAGAGAGAGAGAGAGTAAAATAAAAACACATCCCCGTAAGCAATTATACATAAATAAACGTATATAATTAGCTCTATGCTATAACTGTCTTAATAGCGTAATGCAAAAGTGCGCGGAATTTCGGTGCGAGTGTCCTAGGTTCGAGTCCTTGGAGAGCCACATGCATTTGTTGATTTCATTAATTGAGTTTAGAAGTGAAGTTGGTTGGTGTAAAATATAATACACATTAAAAAGGGTATTATAAAGGTATATAAGATCATTGGGTATATTGATAGTGATTTACCTTTTTAACGGGGGTCACCTGTTTTTTTTTTATCTCCTTTTTTCTCTCTCTCTCTCTCTGGCTTGCATCCATTCGGTTCCATTCAGCCTACTGTTTTAAGACGTTTATCCCCATCCAGGTGTCGATGTTTTTCCTGGCAAGCGGTAGCGAGCCAGCATATTTTTAAATATGTTTTTGATAGCAGGCTAAATTTTTAAATTTTTCGATAGAAAATGTCTCCAGCGAAGCCGGATTTCTTCATACAATGCTGGCACTTGAAAGGGGATAAATGTCTTAAAACAGTAGGCTGAATGGGGCCGAATGGATACAACCGAGAGAGAGAGAGAGAGAGAGAGAGAGAGAGAGAGAGAGAGAGAGAGAGAGAGAGAGAGAGAAAAGGAGAGGAAAATAACAGGTGACCCCCCTTAACTGGTATGAGATGGGTTTATTACCACCAATATACCTTTAAGTGGGTACAATATTGTGGATAATTTAAGGGGGGGTCACCTGCTTTTTGTTTTCTCTCCTTTTCCCTCTCTCTTTGGCTTGTATCCATTTGGCCCCATTCAGCCAACTGTTTTAAGACGTTTATTCCCATCCAGGTGTAGATTTCTTCCTGGCGAGCGATAGCGAGCCAGCATTGTAAGGAGAAATCCGTCTTCGCCGGAGAAATTTTTCTATCGAAAAATTTACAAATTTAGCTTGCTGTAAAACAAAAATATGTATATGCTGATATTGACGCCTGGATGGCGGTAAACGCAAGGGCGATTAAAATTCAGTATTGACACATTTCTTTTTCTAGGGATGGCCTTAAATATGCATTTAATATATTAGTATGCAGTTTGATCTAAACTGTGTTTATTTATATTTGGAATGTAACACTTGTATGCTAGCTTCGCTCCTGATCTGATCATATTAATATCATATATATTAACGACCTTGATGTAGGAATAACTACCAAAATAAGTAAATTTGCAGGTTACACTAAAATAGGAAGAGTGATAAATTCTGATCATGATATTCAGGCTCTCCAAATATATTAGTTACACTACAGGAATGGGCAGTAAATTGGCAGATGAAGTTCAATGTAGATAAAATAAATGCAGTATAGTAAAATTTGGGACATCGATAAAAAATGCAGGATATAGATTACATGACGTGAATATAAGAAACTCAGATAACTCAGACCTCAGAGTGAGCAGAGCGAGTTCTTTGACCTGAATGTTGGTTTGAAACAGGGGTGTGTGATGTCCCCGTGGTTGTTTACTGTATATATGGATGGAGTCATGAAAGAAATACTATCAAGAGCAGTGGATGTTGGTGTATCGCTGAAAAGGGAGGGAATTGAGTGGAAGCTACCTATACTGCTGTTTGCGGATGATACAGTTCTGATGAGTGATAATGAATGGGAGTTGCAGGGTCTGGTAAATGAGTTTGGAATAGTGTGCGAAAAACGGAATTTGAAGGTAAATACGGGGAAGAGCAAGGTTATGGTCTTCGAAAGGGGTGAAGTCACAGAGTGTGAGGTGAAGCTGAACGGTCAGGCTATAAAGATCGTCAACTCTTAAGGATCTGGGCAGTGTGTTGAGTAAAGATGGGACTATGGATGAGGAAGTGCGGGAGAGGGTACAACAGGGGAAGAGGGTTGTAGGAACGCTAAAAGCAGTAACAAGAAATAGGGTGGTCAGTATGGAAGTGAAGAAGTCCTTGCATGACAGTGTGGTAATCCCGACACTGACTTACGGAAGCGAAGCATGGACGTTGGTTGAGAGACTCAGACCAAGAGTGAGAGCAGTGGAAATGAATTACTTAAGGAGTGTGTGCGGAGTTACATGGAGGGATAGACAGACTAATGAGGAAATAAGAAGGAGATGTGATGTGGAGGTAGATGTGCTGGAAAGTGTGAAAAGGAACAACTTGAGATGGTTCGGCCATATGGAACGTATGGAAAGCGAGAGAATGACTAAGAGGGTGTACGAGAGCGAGGTGGAGGGACAGAGAGGGAGAGGTAGACCGAATATGAGGTGGAAGGATGGAGTGAGGAAGTACATGAACGAGGGCGGTGCTGGTTGGGGGGAGGGGCGTCGACTGACTGGGGACAGAGGTGCATGGGGGCGGTTCATTCGTGGCCACTCCTTCGGGGATCACGGCGTCAGGCAATAGATAGATAGATAGATAGATAATGAAAAATATTTGGGAGTCATCGTCAACTGTGATTTTAAACCTAGAAATCAATGCATTAGTGCTTTAAATAAGGCAAATAGAGTTCTCGGATATCTATAGGTGTGAGTAATAGAACAGCAGACGTAATGTAAAATCTACATCTCTGTTGGTCATTCAGCTCTGAGGAAAGCACTTGCTACAGACAGCAATGCCTCCTGCCTCTTCCATACACATCTAAGAAGTAGCCTTTGTGTGTTCTTACATGTAGTATACAATTTCCATATATATATATATATATATATATATATATATATATATATATATATATATATAATATATATATATATATATATATATATATATAATATATATATATATATTACCCCCTCCCCCCCCCTCACTCATATACAGTATATTGGGGGGGGGGGGGGGATTAATTACACGATCTAGCCCGGGGTGGCGGATCTTCAGTTGATCCCCCTTGGATCAACACAGCTGTTCTAAACATATGATTCACAGGATGTAACTTAACCTTACCTTACCTTTTGTTATGCTATGTTATTTTACGTTAGATTAGGGTATGCAATATCCACTGTCATAATAATTGTTATCTGAATAATGTTAGGTAAGGCTATGGTACATCATATATCTTGTACTGATATGGTCGTGTTACATACCAATTTTAAGGTGGAAGATCGATATAATTATTTATTCTTATATAATAGGAAAAATATTATGGACAAATCGAAGTCCTGAACTTTGGCTATTCACATCAATACCACAAGATACTGGGTCTATTTCACATATCTTGTACTAATATGGTTGTGTTACATACCAATTTTAAGGAGGAAGATCGATATCAATATTGAATATAATATAAATACAAAAATATTATGGAAAATATTGCTGGTAGAGAATTGACGGAAAATCGTTCGTGTGATTCCAAGTGTATAGTGGGAAACATTGGTGTGTGTGTTTTTGTTTTTTGTTTTTTGTGTGAGTCTGTGTGTGTGTGTGTGTGTGTGTTTGTTTGTATGTGTATGTGTGTGTGTGTATGTGTCTCTGTGTGTGTGTGTGTGTGATGTGTACGTAATAATATGAAAATGTTTACCTCTAATGATTTGATGTTATAGATAAATAATTATATTAATCTTATATTGGACTACAGTTGTAATTCAACATTCTAAATGTTTGATATTCGAACTTTGTAAAGTGTTTGTATTATAGACTAATGTAAAAATGTAGGCTGTGGTCAATAAACTGTCTATCTATCTATCTATATGTATGTGCGTGTGTGTGTGTAAGTTAAGTGTGTATGTCTATGTGTGTGTTTGTCCGGAAAGTTTGGTTGCTGTTGTTGTTGTTGTTGTTCCTCAAGCTGCCTGGCCGAACAGCCCCAAGGCCCCGAGCAATTCCAAGGCCATAACCGAGTGCCCCACAGAACCCTCCCCGCCGACCACAATAAAGCCTGGGTGACCGAAGCCACTCCATGGCGGGGGGCTGAGGAGGGTGCGGCAACGCCCGGGAAACCAAAGCCCCACCCAGGGCCCTGTGCCCCTCAGTAATTATGAAGAGAAAGTTGAGGGGCAAGGGAAAAATGTGACGCTTTGGCTTCCAATCTTGGTAGATTGGGAGGTCAATCCACGGAAGAGACGCCGTCACTTGAGATCTAGAAAATATATATGTTAAAGGAAAAGTCAGAGTAAGCTATGGGTATGGCAGAGATTGCTCAGCTCTCACTCTGATAGACCAGCCCATTACCACAAAGTTTGGTAATGCTTGGTTTCATGTGGAGAGTTAATTTGTCAATTTATATCCTTGGTGTATGAGAGAGAGAGACAGAGAAATATGTGTTTATGTACATATGGACCTTACCACACATACACACAGGTGGCATATACTGTATTTATCCCCATTTATCATTACACATATATATATATATATATATATATATACTTTGCGCAACCACACACACATATGTAAAGGCAAGCTATTTTTTGTTCTTTTCTATATTCTAACTACTCCCTCTCGGGCATAGGCTGAGAGCCTGTACATTCCACCGCTCAACACGGTGCAGCCCGTGAGGTCTTGTTCCAGTCTGGGGAGTGAGACATGTGAAGCATCCATTCATGGCTCGAAGCAGTTCCATCTCTGAAGCGCCTGGTTGCTTCGTTCAAGTGCTTCACTGTCTCATCCTCCAGACTCAGACCCTCACTCTCAGAACGCCACCTATTGAGCAGTGAACTCACTAGGCATTGTCCCCCTGTAACGGATTTTGAATATGGGAATATTCATACAGTGTTATTTAATCAGGGAACAATGAGGGTATTTTTTTGGCATTTCGGTGAGCTTTGTGGTAATGCACTGATACTAGGTACAGCAGAAAATAAATCCCAATAATATCTTCCCATTGACATATCGGGATTTGAACCCGGGTCCATTGGATTACCAATCCAGTGGCATGACCACTCCACCACACCTCCCCTTAAGGGGAGATGGGTCATTTTTCTGGTCCCCTTTCTCCCTCGTGTTTAGCTCCATTGCCTTTGAGATTTGAAGATGTTCGGCCCATTTGTTTGACGATTTTAAGAACTTTCGCCCTATTTCGGTAAATTTTAGACCTATCTTGCCATTTAGGTGTTGATTGTTTTCTGGCAGGAGATAAGGAGCCTGTCATTTAGGACGAACCGGCATTTTTCTACCGTAAAATGTACACATTTGTCTTGAGGGGGGTCTAGGGGGTGTTTTTCTAAGTTTGAGGGAAGTCTAGCGACGAAAATAAAAATATATATAAATACATTAATTAATAGACAACAAAATACAAAAATAAAATAATAAATAAATAAATAAATAAAAATCCACTACCCCTTCAAAGATATCCAAACCCATAACTATTTCGCTAGTCAAGGATAGCCCACCATTTATTGAGAGATTGTAGGCACAGCTGTTTGCTTAAAGGTGGGGGCGCATGGGTTGAGGTAAACATGGACAAATAATCACCAACCTGCATATAATTATCCTGTAAAATACAATGCCACTGAAATAATTATTAACAATGGTATAAAGGATTTTGCGGATCGACTATACCGGGCCTGTGACGTCATAGTGACGTCACTCCAGTATACTCATCCTGGACTGGATGGTGGAATTACACTCTTGTGAAGTCACAGGCCTGGTATAGGCGATCCACAAAATCCTTTATACCATTGTTAATAATTATTTCAGTGCCATTGCATTTTGCAAGATAATTATATACAGCTTGGCGATTATTATTCCATGTTTATCTCAACCCATGCGCCCCCACCTTTAAGGGGGGGAGGGGGTCATTTTTTTTTTTTTTTTATCTTTCTCTCCTTTTCTCTTTTTCCCTGGCTTGTATCCATTCGGCCTCATTCAGCCATATGTTTTAAAACGTTTATCCACATCCAATTGTAGATTTCTTCCTGGCGAGCGATAGCGAGCCAGCATTGTATGGAGAAATCCGGCTTCGCCGGAGATATTTGTCTATCAAAAAATGTACAAATTTAGCTTGCTGTCAGAATAAAAATATATATATGCTGGCTCGCTACCGCTCGCCAGAAAAATATTGACACCTGGATGGGGCAAACGTCTTAAAACAGTAGGCTGAATGGGGCCGAATGGATACAAGAAAAACAGAGAGAGAGAGAGAGAAAGAGAAAAAAAGTGAAGTAGGCTCCCTTAACTCCTTCAGCATAATTAAATAATTGTCATTTTATTCTGGTTACCACTAGACGACTTTCTTTAGCTTGTATTCTACCTCTAGGACACAAATTATCCATCAATGTATTTTAGATTGTCCCCTAGGCTAACAAAAACGCCTTCCCAAACTTCCTTCAATCCTTAAGGGAGCTCACCGGCTTTGTTTTTTCTTTCTCTCCTTTTTCTTTTTCCCTGGCTTGTATCCTTTCGGCCTCATTCAGCCAACTGTTTTAAGACGTTTATCCCCATCCAGGTGTCGATTTCTTCCTGGCGAGCGATAGCGAACCAGCATTGTATGGAGAAATACGGCTTCGCCGGAGACATTTTTCTATCGAAAAATTTACAAATTTAGCTTACTGTCAAAACAAAAACATATATATGTTGGCTTGCTATCGCTAGCCAGGAAAATATTGACACCTGGATGGGGGTAAACGTCTTAAAACAGTAGGCTGAATGGGGCCGAATGGATACAAGCCAAAGAGAGAGGGAGAGAAAGAGAAATAAAGCGAGGTGGGCTCCCTTAAGTGGGAATGAGCGTATATATTTGTTCCTTTATGTATCTTTTTATCATGTTTTATTTTCTTCCATAGACCTCCATCAAGCTTAAATAAAAAGTTCAAAGCCTGTTAATTGATGAAGGCCCATTTTAAACGGAATCAAATCGTCTAATAGTGTCCAAAATAAAGTAAAACAACGTCGCAGGTATAGAAGGGGTTAATAGTAGATTCTCAGAACATATTTAAATAATCGCGAGGATAAATTAGAGATCCTGAATTAAGAGAGAGTGGCCTCAATAATATGATCACACGTACAGCTCGCTCTGTGCTGTATTAATGTCTGTCAGATGTTGAATAGGGTGGGTAAGTGTAGGAACATGTTTGTACATTTCACTCGATATGAAGAAATGAAGCTTAGATATTGCTTATACCAATTATTAGTAAAAACATACTTGGTGCCGAGACATCACTTATTAGCGCGATTGTACAGTCGCGCTAACAAGTGATGTCTTGGCACCAAGTATATGTTTTAATCAATAATTATATAATTGGTATCAGCAATGTCTAAAACTTGATTTATTCGTTTCGAGTGAGATATACAAACATGTTCCTACACCACCCTATCCAACATCTGACAGACATTAATACAGCACAGAGAGAGCCAAACGTAATGACAGCCAGGACATGACTTATTAACACCACCATCAAGACTCCGATACTATAGTCTATTCGCTGTAAGTAGGCGAGAAATCATGACCTCTATCCTCTGTAACTCGAAAAGGGCTTGAGCAAATTGGCTGTAAATTTCCACATATATTCCTTGACTGACTCTTCCCAAATGGTAGACATATTTGGTCGATTACTCCAGTCGTTTTTGAGTTACAGAGGTTAGAGGTCATGATTTCTCTCCTACTTACAGAGAATAGACTATAGCTGTCATTGCGTTTGGCTTTCGCTGTGCTGTATTTATGTCTGTCAGATGTTGAATAGGGTGGGTAAGTGTAGAAACATATTTGTATATTTCACTTAATATGAAGAAATGAAGCTTAGATATTGCTGATACCAATTATTGATCAAAACATACTTGGTGCCGAAACATCACTTATTAGCGTGACTGTACCCGATCAAACTCGTGTGCACTGGTAAAATCAAAGCTATACAACAAAAGTATGAACAATATATATAACATCATTGGGTATATTGATAGTGACTTAAGGGAGCCCACCTCGCTTTTTTTCTCTTTCTCTCCCTCTCTCTTTGGCTTGTATCAATTTGGCCCCATTCAGCCAACTGTTTTAAGACGTTTACCCCCATCCAGGTGTCAATATTTTCCTGGCGAGTGGTAGCGAGCCAGCACATATAAATTTTTGTTTTGACAGCAAGCTAAATTTGTACATTTTTCGATCGAAAAATATCTCCGGCGAAGCCGGATTTCTCCATACAATGCTGGCTGGCTATCGCTCTCCAGGAAGAAATCGACACCTAGATGGGGATAAACGTCTTTAAACAGTTGGCTGAATGGGGCCGAATGGATATAAGCCAGAGAAAGAGAGAAAATGAGAGAAAAGGGAAAACAAGCAGGTGATTCCCCTTAAATTGCTATGCTATATTGACCCCTTTCAGTACCGGTGACTTCCTTTTAGCTTGACTCTCGTTATTATTTTGTCGACGATTTTATTCAGTTTAAGAAGGGCCTCCAGCCATTTATAAGCTTCTCTCTTTCTCCCTCTCTCTCTGGGTTGTATCCATTCGGCCCCATTCAGCCTACTGTTTTAAGACGTTTATCCCCATCCAGGTGTCGATTTTTTCGTGGCGAGCGGTAGCAACCCAGCATATTTTTAAACATTATTTTGACAGAAGGCTAAATTTGTATATTTTTCAATAGAAAAATGTCTCCGGTGAAGCCGGATTTCTCCATACAATGCTGGCTTGCTATCGCTCGCCAGGAAGAAATCGACACCTGGATGGGGATACACATCTTAAAACAGTAGGCTGAATGGATACAAGCCAGAGAAAGAGAGAAAAGGAGAGAAAAAAAGAAGGTGACCCCCCTTAACTGGGTTCGCTACCACTGTTTTTACAAGTAGCCTCGTATGGGTCAATATATCTGTTGTTCCTTGCTTTTCCTTTGTGTACACCTTTATAACGGTAGATTATTACGAACTATTTAACCCCTTTATACTCTGGTTACCATTAGACGATTGTCTTTAGCTTACGATCTACCACTAGGAGGGAAGGGAAGGTTTTTTGTTTGTTCCCTAGACCTCCACCAAGCTTAACATTACACTCCCTAGACCTCCACCAAGCTTAACATTACACCCCCTAGACCTCCACCAAGCTTAACATTACACTCCCTAGACCCACTTTCAAGATAAATTTGTACATTTTTTGGATAGAAAAATGGCCCGACCGAAGGCCGATTGCTCTTAAATTTCAGGCTCGCTTTCGCTCGCCAGGAAAAAGTTGACACCTAAATTGCATACAAGCTCTTAATATTGGCAAAGGATGGGGTGAAAGATCATAAATTCGCCAAACTAATGGGGTAAACGTCTTAAAATCTCAAAACTAATGTGGTGAAACATGAGGGAGAAGGGGGGCCAAAAAACAAACGACCATCCCCCTTAAACTGCATAAAATCGTAACACTCTCAAACAAGATGGGTATGAAAGGGGTATTTAAGGTGTCCATAATAATCTACCCACCTCGCTTTTTTTCTCTTTCTCTTCCTCTCTCTTTGGCTTGTATTAATTCGGCCCCATTCAGCCTACTGTTTTAAGACATTTACCCCATCCAGGTGTCAATATCAGCATATATATATTTTTGTTTTACAGCTAGCTAAATTTGTAAATTTTTCGATAACAAAATTTCTCCGGCGAAGCCGGAGAACCCTTCTTAACCCCTCTTTGGCGGCACCCGGCTATAGTCGGACAAGAGAACCCCAACCTAAAGAGCGGGGCCCGGCTATAGTCGCATGCAATTTTGAGCACGTAATGTGCTCTTAGAGAGAGCCGAGTGGTGGGAGGAGCGTAGGTCGGGGTCTGACCGTTCGCCACGGTCCCCGCGGGCCTACTGATGTTTACTCCACACACATCCACCCTCCCTCCCTCACTACACAGGATATTGTGTCAAGAAATAACCGTATTTTAGGGAGTTTTCCTTCGTGTTGCACGATCGTTGCAAGAGAACCCGTGATCATAGAAGGATGGTTCTGGTGTCATTGGAAAGCTCAATTATCGTCCTTTCAGGGATACATAATTGTATTACGCTCTGGCTCTTGTTTATGCATGAAAAAAGCACGGAAATAAGCTCGTTTAGGGTAAAACCTCCCGCTTGGGAGGTAGTACAAGTACAAATGTACAAATGTACAAATTAAATCAAGCAACAACAGGTCTAGTGACCCTTCTAGGCTGCTTGTCCTCCAAAACACTGAGGATCAAGTGTCCAAACAGTGGTTTAGAGTGGGTAAGGGAACATTGGAAAAGGAACTAAAGTCTGTGGCAGGTTTAGGAAGTTAGTAGGGGACAGATGGGTTAGTAACTGAGGGGAGGATAAAATAAAGTTATTCATTTACAAACGCAGTCAGTCGCGGGTTTGATGCGAGATATTTGTTTAAGCGGAGTTTAAATGAATCAACGGTGCTGCAGTCTATAACGTCTCAGGGAAGCCCATTCCACAAGTTGACAACTCGATTGAAGAAGAAATTCTTAGATTCGTGCGAGTTAAAAGATTTACCAATAATTTTGCAACCGATTCCCCGAGTGTAATTAGATTGGTCGATAGTGAAGTACTTACTACAGTTCATATTGTCGATGACTTTGATGATTTTGAACACTTGAATTAAGTCACCTCTTAATCTGCGCTGGGTTAAAGGAAATAGTTTTAATTCTCTAAGACGCTCTTCGTATGGTTTGTTCTTTAGGCTAGGTATCATTTTGGTAACTCTACGTTGAACTCTTTCTAGCTTGTTTATATCTTTTTGGTAATAAGGACACCAGGATTGAACGCAGTATTCTAGAAGAGGGCGGACTAAGGAATTGTAAAGGGTTTGGATAACTTCTTTGGATATTTGCTCAAATGACCTGCCTATAAAGCCAATTATTTTGTTTGCCTTCTTAACAACTTCTGAACATTGTTGACTCGGTTTTAGGTTACTCTATATTGTTACTCCTAGATCGGTTTCTCTGTTTACATTCTTAAGCTGAGTGCCAATCATCGAATAGTTTGCTTTCTCATTTAGGTATCCGATATGTAGTACTTTACATTTATCCGCATTGAAACTCATTTGCCAAATTTGGGCTCAACATGACAGTTTATCTAGATTGTGTTGCATATCGTCAACTTGTTCTTTTGAGAGTACGCTATTTGCAATTTTTGTATCGTCAGTAAATTTTGAGATTGTATAGGTGAGACCATCATCTATGTCGTTGATATAAATTAGAAGGATAATTGGTCCAACTATTGATCCCTGGGGTACCCTGCTACTTACATTGGTCCGCCAAGGCCGCCTAGGCCGCTCGTAAGGTGTTAAGCTTGGTCTATATGTAGCAGAAATCAAATGAAAACAAATGTCACTGGTACTGACAGGTTTAGTGGTATCTATTCTACATGGAATATTATTGCTTTTGTAGATCTACAGGAATATGTACTTGACCAACTGTTGTTTGTGTCAAGGAGATTGTTGAACAACTCTTTATGGTTCTAAGCAGACGAGATTAATTAACGGATATAAGGTAGTTAAAAGGATTAATAATAGAGATAGCTTGTAAAACTTTAATAAGTAGACATCCTTCCTAAGCTGAATAAAACCGTATAATAGTTGTCAAATATGATGAAAAGGATGTCACCGGTACTGAATGGGTTGACACTTTGAGCACGAGCGACTTGTGACATATTTATTATAGCTATATCTAGAGCATATTATGCAGCTTAGGAAGTATCATTGGTAGTTAAAAGAGTTGGTTAAGATAGTTTGAAGCCTTATTATTGCTAGAGGTAATTTCTAAGCTGAATAACATCGTCTAATAGTTGTCAGAATATAATGAAAAGGATGTCACCGGTACTAAATGGATTAACCAACAACAACTTATCCGTTTGATGGGAATGATGGAAGCCTTCAGAATATCTGTTCCAGTATCTGTTAATGTTTACACTGTGGTGGTCTGATGGCAACTGTGTGTGTGGCTGGTCGTGTGGGGAGAGAGAGAGCACACAAGTGTTGGTCTGTTGGCAACTGTGTGTGTGTGTGGCCGTGTGGAGGAAGGGATGGAGAGAGAGATGTACAGTCCCGGCCATAAGTCCCCTTCCACCCTTTTGTCCGTCTCTCTGAGAAATATGTAGATCTGTCACCGCCGCCTCGGACTATCCATTAAGGTGTGATACGACTATAGATTCACCTTTACCCTACCTCCTTCCATATTCTCTCCTTACCTTCCTTCTTTCTTCGTTTCCCTTTTCCCTTTCTCATTGTGCTCCATCTAAACTAATATTATTTTGATTAGTGTGTTTGATATCGGTGTTGTATAACACCGTTATGCTAGCTAACTCCGCCCCCTACCTTAACTATTTGCATATTTATATATCAGAGAGAGAGAGAGAGAGAGAGAGACACGTGAAATAATATCGATTATTTTTTATAGCACTCGCATAGAAGAGTAGTTCGTGGTCAATGTCTCATCACCTAGTATTAAGAAGGTGTTCTTGATCCTGCTATATCAGAAGACTACCTTTAATATTATTCTACATAGACTACACACAGTTGATTTCATTGAAATTGAGGAACAGCGTGGATTAAATACTTTACAATCAAACTACCGTCAATTACCGTGTGATTATGTAAGACCCTTCCTAAGCTAAATACAATGTTCATGGAGCAGTTAGAACGATATACTCTAATATATATTCCAAGTTGGCATAGGACTGCATGTCTATTATGTAAGACCCTTCCTAAGCTAAATACAATGTTCACGGAGCAGTTAGAACGATATACTCTAATATATATTCCAAGTTGGCATAGGACTGCATGTCTATTATGTAAGACCCTTCCTAAGCTAAATACAATGTTCACGGAGCAGTTAGAACGATATACTCTAATATATATTCCAAGATGGCATAGGACTGCATGTCTATTATGTAAGACCCTTCCTAAGCTAAATGCAATGTTCACGGAGCAGTTAGAACGATATACTCTAATATATATTCCAAGTTGGCATAGGACTGCATGTCTATTATGTAAGACCCTTCCTAAGCTAAATACAATGTTCACGGAGCAGTTAGAATGATATACTCTAATATATATTCCAAGTTGGCATAGGACTGCATGTCTATTATGTAAGACCCTTCCTAAGCTAAATACAATGTTCACGGAGCAGTTAGAACGATATACTCTAATATATATTCCAAGTTGGCATAGGACTGCATGTCTATTATGTAAGACCCTTCCTAAGCTAAATACAATGTTCACGGAGCAGTTAGAACGATATACTCTAATATATATTCCAAGTTGGCATAGGACTGCATGTCTATTATGTAAGACCCTTCCTAAGCTAAATACAATGTTCACGGAGCAGTTAGAACGATATACTCTAATATATATTCCAAGTTGGCATAGGACTGCATGTCTATTATGTAAGACCCTTCCTAAGCTAAATACAATGTTCACGGAGCAGTTAGAACGATATACTCTAATAAATATTCCAAGTTGGCATAGGACTGCATGTCTATTATGTAAGACCCTTCCTAAGCTAAATACAATGTTCACGGAGCAGTTAGAACGATATACTCTAATATATATTCCAAGTTGGCATAGGACTGCATGTCTATTATGTAAGACCCTTCCTAAGCTAAATACAATGTTCACGGAGCAGTTAGAACGATATACTCTAATATATATTCCAAGTTGGCATAGGACTGCATGTCTATTATGTAAGACCCTTCCTAAGCTAAATACAATGTTCACGGAGCAGTTAGAACGATATACTCTAATATATATTCCAAGTTGGCATAGGACTGCATGTCTATTATGTAAAACCCTTCCTAAGCTAAATACAATGTTCACGGAGCAGTTAGAACGATATACTCTAATATATATTCCAAGTTGGCATAGGACTGCATGTCTATTATGTAAGACCCTTCCTAAGCTAAATACAATGTTCACGGAGCAGTTAGAACGATATACTCTAATATATATTCCAAGTTGGCATAGGACTGCATGTCTATTATGTAAGACCCTTCCTAAGCTAAATACAATGTTCACGGAGCAGTTAGAACGATATACTCTAATATATATTCCAAGTTGGCATAGGACTGCATGTCTATTATGTAAGACCCTTCCTAAGCTAAATACAATGTTCACGAGCAGTTAGAACGATATACTCTAATATATATATTCCAAGTTGGCATAGGACTGCATGTCTATTTATATTCACAGAGAGAGAGAGAGAGAGAGAGAGAGAGAGAGAGAGAGAGAGAGAGAGAGAGAGAGAGAGTAAACGAATACTGTATATATATATACTTAAGCAAACTGTTTACTTGATACGATATGGACACTAACTCCTCTCCTTGCCTTGACTATTTGCATGTTTATAATTCCAAGATAGAGAGAGAGAGAGAGAACATTAAATCTGGAGTTAATAAAACACCGCATTAATTACCTTAAACTGTTTACTTGACGATACAATAGTGACACAACTTACTAATAACTTTTTTGCGTATTGCAAGGGCGATTAAATTCAGTATTGACACATTTCTTTTTCTAGGGATGGCCTTAAATCTGCATTTAATATATTAGTATGCAGTTTGATCTAAACTGTGTTTATTTATATTTGGAATGTAACACTTGTATGCTAGCTTCGCTCCTGATCTGATCATATTAATATCATATATATTAACGAAATTGATGTAGGAATAACTACCAAAATAAGTAAATTTGCAGGTTACACTAAAATAGGAAAAGTGATAAATTCTGATCATGATATTCAGGCTCTCCAAATATATTAGATACACTACAGGAATGGGCAGTAACTTGGCAGATGAAGTTCAATGTAGATAAAATAAAAGCAGTATAGTAACATTTGGGAAATCGATAACAAATGCAGGATATAGATTACATGACGTGAATATAAGAAACTTAGATAAAGAAAAATATTTGGGAGTCATCGTCAACTGTGATTTTAAACCTAGAAATCAATGCATTAGTGCTTTAAATAACGCAAATAGAGATCTCGGATATCTATAAGTGTGAGTAATAGAACAGCAGACGTAATCTACATCTCTGTTGGTCATTCAGCTCTGGGAAAAGCACTTGCTATATATGACATTATGACACTAATAAACAATAATAAAATTATAAATAAATGAGCAAATAAATACGCAGAGAGAGAGAGAGAGAGAGAGAGAGAGAGAGAGAGAGAGAGAGAGTGAGTTAGAAATAGTTAGAGTGAGTGAGAGAGAGGATGAACATGTGCAAGTTTACTAATTAATTGCCCTAGCCAATATTCTAGACCAAAATCAAAATATTGATAACATTAAATAGATTCTCAGTAAATCCTGAATAGAGAGAGATTATAATATTATAGGTCATTAATTTATAAATATAATCTATCATGGGATATATTATATTATTTGGACTTTGCCGAGAGAGAGAGAGAGAGAGAGAGAGAGAGAGAGAGAGAGAGAGAGAGAGAGAGATAGTTAGATAGACAGTTAGAGAGAGAGAGAGAGAGAGAGAGAGAGAGAGAGAGAGAGAGAGAGAGAGAGAGAGAGAATAGATAGATATAGATAGATAGATAGAGAGAGAGAGAGATGATCGATTAGATACATAGAGAGACAGAGAAGATAGATAGATAGATATATAGATAGAGAGAGAGAGAGAGAGAGAGAAGATAGATAGATAGATAGATATATAGATAGATAGATAGATAGAGATGATCGATTAGATACATAGAGAGAGAGAGAGAGACTCTTCACCAATAGCTCTACCATTCCATTATTTTTTGTTTTGTATAAATCGTCTCATTTCATATTTCTAACTATTTTATGTGGATAAGCTTAAAGGATAGGCTAACCCTTTTCATTAAAGATAACAATTATCGAGTAAAATAATCTAATGCTAGGAAAAATATAATAGATAGATTGCTAGAGATAGATAGATAGATAGATATAGACAACAATATAGATAGATAGATAGATATGTGTGTGTGTGTGTGTGTATGAGAGAGAGAGAGAGAGAGAGAGAGAGAGAGAGAGAGAGAGAGAGAGAGAGAGAGAGTAAAATAAAAACACGTCCCCCTAAGCAATTATACATAAATAAACGTATATAATTAGCTCTATGCTATAACTGTCTTAATAGCGTAATGCAAAAGTGCGCGGAATTTCGGTGCGAGTGTCCTAGGTTCGAGTCCTTGGAGAGCCACATGCATTTGTTGATTTCATTAATTGAGTTTAGAAGTGAAGTTGGTTGGTGTAAAATATAATACACATTAAAAAGGGTATTATAAAGGTATATAAGATCATTGGGTATATTGATAGTGATTTACCTTTTTAACGGGGGTCACCTGCTTCTTTTTATCTCCTTTTTTCTCTCTCTCTCTCTCTCTCTCTCTGGCTTGTATCCATTCGGTTCCATTCAGCCTACTGTTTTAAGACGTTTATCCCCATCCAGGTGTCGATGTTTTTTCCTGGCAAGCGGTAGCGAGCCAGCATATTTTTAAATATGTTTTTGACAGCAGGCTAAATTTTTAAATTTTTCGATAGAAAATGTCTCCAGCGAAGCCGGATTTCTTCATACAATGCTGGCACTTGGAAGGGGATAAATGTCTTAAAACAGTAGGCTGAATGGGGCCGAATGGATACAACTGAGAGAGAGAGAGAGAGAGAGAGAGAGAGAGAGAGAGAGAGAGAGGGAGAAAAGGAGAGAAAAATAACAGGTGACCCCCCTTAACTGGTATAAGATGGGTTTATTACCACCAATATACCTTTAAGTGGGTACAATATTGTGGATAATTTAAGGGGGGGTCACCTGCTTTTTGTTTTCTCTCCTTTTCCCTCTCTCTTTGGCTTGTATCCATTTGGCCCCATTCAGCCAACTGTTTTAAGACGTTTATTCCCATCCAGGTGTCGATTTCTTCCTGGCGAGCGATAGCGAGCCAGCATTGTAAGGAGAAATCCAGCTTCGCCGGAGAAATTTTTCTATCGAAAAATTTACAAATTTAGCTTGCTGTAAAACAAAAATATATATATGCTGATATTGACGCCTGGATGGGGGTAAACGCAAGGGCGATTAAAATTCAGTATTGACACATTTCTTTTTCTAGGGATGGCCTTAAATCTGCATTTAATATATTAGTATGCAGTTTGATCTAAACTGTGTTTATTTATATTTGGAATGTAACACTTGTATGCTAGCTTCGCTCCTGATCTGATCATATTAATATCATATATATTAACGACCTTGATGTAGGAATAACTACCAAAATAAGTAAATTTGCAGGTTCACTAAAATAGGAAGAGTGATAAATTCTGATTATGATATTCAGGCTCTCCAAATATATTAGTTACACTACAGGAATGGGCAGTAAATTGGCAGATGAAGTTCAATGTAGATAAAATAAATGCAGTATAGTAAAATTTGGGACATCGATAAAAAATGCAGGATATAGATTACATGACGTGAATATAAGAAACTCAGATAACTCAGACCTCAGAGTGAGCAGAGCGAGTGCTTTGACCTGAATGTTGGTTTGAAACAGGGGTGTGTGATGTCCCCGTGGTTGTTTACTGTATATATGGATGGAGTCATGAAAGAAATACTATCAAGAGCAGTGGATGTTGGTGTATCGCTGAAAAGGGAGGGAATTGAGTGGAAGCTACCTATACTGCTGTTTGTGGATGATACAGTTCTGATGAGTGATAATGAATGGGAGTTGCAGGGTCTGGTAAATGAGTTTGGAACAGTGTGCGAAAAACGGAATTTGAAGGTAAATACGGGGAAGAGCAAGGTTATGGTCTTCGAAAGGGGTGAAGTCACAGAGTGTGAGGTGAAGCTGAACGGTCAGGCTATGGAGATCGTCAACTCTTTTAAGGATCTGGGCAGTGTGTTGAGTAAAGATGGGACTATGGATGAGGAAGTGCGGGAGAGGGTACAACAGGGGAAGAGGGTTGTAGGAACGCTAAAAGCAGTAACAAGAAATAGGGTGGTCAGTATGGAAGTGAAGAAGTCCTTGCATGACAGTGTGGTAATCCCGACACTGACTTACGGAAGCGAAGCATGGACGTTGGTTGAGAGACTCAGACCAAGAGTGAGAGCAGTGGAAATTAATTACTTAAGGAGTGTGTGCAGAGTTACATGGAGGGATAGACAGACTAATGAGGAAATAAGAAGGAGATGTGATGTGGAGGTAGATGTGCTGGAAAGTGTGAAAAGGAACAACTTGAGATGGTTCGGCCATATGGAACGTATGGAAAGCGAGAGAATGACTAAGAGGGTGTACGAGAGCGAGGTGGAGGGACAGAGAGGGAGAGGTAGACCGAATATGAGGTGGAAGGATGGAGTGAGGAAGTACATGAACGAGGGCGGTGCTGGTTGGGGGGAGGGGCGTCGACTGACTGGGGACAGAGGTGCATGGGGGCGGTTCATTCGTGGCCGCTCCTTCGGGGATCACGGCGTCAGGCAATAGATAGATAGATAGATAGATAATGACAAATATTTGGGAGTCATCGTCAACTGTGATTTTAAACCTAGAAATCAATGCATTAGTGTTTTAAATAAGGCAAATAGAGTTCTCGGATATCTATAGGTGTGAGTAATAGAACAGCAGACGTAATGT
The DNA here is from genome assembly GCA_037953745.1 of Lithodes maja. Taxonomy (NCBI): domain Eukaryota; kingdom Metazoa; phylum Arthropoda; class Malacostraca; order Decapoda; family Lithodidae; genus Lithodes; species Lithodes maja. Next base: position 23,228 of record JBAKBP010009412.1, read on the forward strand.
AAAATCTACATCTCTGTTGGTCATTCAGCTCTGGGGAAAGCACTTGCTACAGACAGCAATGCCTCCTGCCTCTTCCATACACATCTAAGAAGTAGCCTTTGTGTGTTCTTACATGTAGTATACAATTTCCATGGGGATAACATATACAGTATATATATATCATACAGTATACTTATATATATATATATATATATATATATATATATATATATATATATATATATATATATATATATATATTACCCCCTCCCCCCCCCCTCACTCATATACAGTATATTGGGTGGGGGGGGGGGGGGAATTAATTACACGATCTAGCCCGGGGTGGCGGATCTTCAGTTCATCCCCCTTGGATCAACACAGCTGTTCTAAACATATGATTCACAGGATGTAACTTAACCTTACCTTACCTTTTGTTATGCTATGTTATTTTACGTTAGATTAGGCTATGCAATATCCACTGTCATAGTAATGGTTATCTGAATAATGTTAGGTAAGGCTATGGTACATCATATATCTTATACTGATATGGTCGTGTTACATACCAATTTTAAGGAGGAAGATCGATATCATTATTTATTCTTATATATTGGAATGAAACTATAAAATAATTAATAAATGAAAAAATCGACCAATAATTGAACCATCTCCCTTTAACCCTTCCAATACCAAAGCTGTCCTTTTAACTGTATTCTGGCTACTATTAGAATATTGCATTCAGTTTTAAAAGGGCCTAACGCAATTAACAGGCTTCTAACTATATCACTTAACCTTTTCTACTACCACAGATTCTTCTGAAGCTTCACAAAATCGTCTGAATAGGGTTAATAGGAAAGTTAATTTAATTAAGGCTATTTTGAATATGATAGTAACCCATTAAACTAAATTACAGTTGCTTTGGCTAACTATAGACAATATCATACGAATCAAGAATATACTGTATATATTTTGGGGGGTAAAGGGTATTGGCACTATGTTAAAACGCCTCTCCTAACTCCTGTTGGTGCTGCTCAATTTGAAGCATAATTGAGATTTTGATATGATAATAAACCATATAATTATATGATGCAAGTAAATAAAAAATAAATGAACCCTAAATATGTTCATGATACCAACCCATACAAATAACATTCTTGAATCATTATGATCCCAATTAATGGAGGTATTTGTTTTTTTCTGGACCCTTTTCTGCCTCATGTTTAGCCACATTAGTTCGGAGATTTTAAAAACTTTTGCGCCATTTCTCTGTCAATATTAAATCCTTCTGTGCCATTTAGGTGTATTTTTGTTTCTGGCGAACGATAGCAAGTCTGTAATTTAGCAGGAACCGGCCTTCGCCCAGGACATTTTCGTACCGACATTTTTTACAACTTTATCTTAAAAAGGGGATACCCCCTTAGGGTGGTGTTCCTTTAAGCTTGATAGAGGTCTAGGGAGCAAAATAGAAGAAAATATAAAATAAGATGCATATACAAATAATAATTATAATAACCTGCCCTTAATATTCTCTATCCAGGCTGGTCGGTTGGTAACATGGCTGGGGGCCGGTGGGTGCTACAGAACTGGACCGAGATCGACCCGGCCTGGGGAGTACCTCGGCCCGCACAGGGCAATAATGTTCTCTGGGTGGACTACTTTGATATACACTCAAGTGATGGTTGTTAAGACATGTTGATAGGGTACCTATACTTTAACCTGGCAACAAATTGTCATACTTCTCAATTAATAATATGTGACTATATTTAGATAATGGAATGTATTGTTAGTTAACCCTTTCCCTGCGTGAGATGTCCCCGAATGCCATGACATTTACAGCAATGTACAGGCTGTTAAAGTCCCTTAAAGCCTGTAAAATCGAGTGCGAGGGAGCGAGAGCGCGGCAAGCCACATGTCATTCCTCCCTGCCAGCCGGCCTGAAGGCTCTGAGTCAGTCTTGTGAGATATTATACAATGCTGCCAAAGGCAAATGTAGCGCGACATTAGCACTAATTGCTCATTTTAGCGAATGTCTATGGTAGCGCTGCGGGTGAACCCTGCGAGCTACGAAGCTCGTGTTGGTGTCATTTGGAAGCTATTTTCTTCTAGTTTTTGGCTGAATACATTTAATTTCATTCAGAAACTTGCATAATCAATCAGGAGTGCCTGAATGAGCCTTAATAAGGTGGAAATAGGCAGAAATATGCCCACAGAAAAAGGTTTAAGGAAGAAAACTATTACTATTAAACATAGCTATCATATTTTTGTAGAGCAATTGAATGTAAGCTGTTTGAGGATGACATTTCTCGACCGTTCATGTCTCAGTGAAACTAATACTACCCAACATATGGGTAAGATAACGTTGTTTGATGAGAAGCAAACAGTATTAGGGAGAATGTAGACATCAATCGAGCAGGGCAATACCCAGGGGAGGCCACATAGGCATATGATAAGGAGTTGCTGGAACTCCTGTTTCATTTGCCTTGCTTCCCCCCACTGTTTCTATTTATACCTCACTAACACAGAGAGTAATCCAGTTAACTCTTTCAAACCCCTCCTCCTATTCATTTCACACCACACTTCATTTCAACTCATCTAAATTACCTAAAATGTACCTTGATTTGGGCTGTCACTCTTTCAACCTAGGGGGGGGGGGGGGGGCTTGTTACAAACAACCTTGCCTGTTGTCTCCGTCATGCACAGACAAAAAAGGAAAATAAACATTGTGTGAGAGCGAGAGTTTGTCTGTTAGACTAGTTACTAAGAACTTAAAACTGGTAACTGATACAGGACAATCGTCCCGACTGTCGTTGGTTCGAGCCCGGCTGAGAGTATAAAAAACATTTATTAGTTCACATGTATTTGTGATAGATTTATAGATAGATAGATAGATGTACACATAATATTTGATAATGTATAGAAATACCAACTTTTCATAAACAGTGAAATGCAGAACTTAAACTTGGGACATTACATTAACTGTACAGTAACTTACAAAGTATGGTAAATGTACAGTAGTTACTTATTAACAAATGCATAATTATACATCTGGCAATTTATTTAAAAGTAATCTTACTCTATAAGATCACGAAACATTTACTAGACCTTATCAATAAAAATAGCATATTCCAAGTTTACAGAAGAAAGTATCCTTAGAACAATTGTATTCTTTCACATCATAGGACACCATCTATAGGTTAACACAGAGTTGCCAAGATATCTATTAAATTGTGTAAAAAAAAATAGCTAAGTTAGCCTTCTAAAAAAAGTTTTCTTTCTGCATGTTCTATAGAAAATCTCAGGAGTTTAAGGCAAACTAAAGACAAATTTTTGAATTATTCCTGGGAGTATTTTTAGCTGTAAATTATACCAATGAATCCGTGAATCGCATCGTTAGCACGAGAGGATGATGGTGTTAAGTGTTATGATAAACCTACACCTTCACTACCCCTGTTTTGTTGCTATTCTGTTGCTCCTAATAGGTCAATATTATTCGTAGTAGACTTAGTAAGGTTCAATGATGCTCGGAAATGTATATTTGACTTGAAATAGATACTTTGAAGTATTAAAAACCTTCACTAAAGTGAGACTCGTCCGCCGCGGTTTGACGACTGTACCGCCGAAACTCCGTTTTCTGTAAACCCATTTTCTTTGGACGCACGATCTCGGAAGGTGTTTTTCGCTCTTCTGCAGTACTTTTTAGTGATTTTATGTCTTCTACATCATTATTTAGAGCAGCGGAGGTCTGTGAGCGGCAGCCCCCAGCTAAGGTTAGGTTGTTAGGTTAGGTTAATGACAATATTGTCATCAGAGGAGCCGGATGATTGGTTTGTTTACATTACGTGGAATCCGCCGCGGTCCGCGAGGGTCTACCTTGCCGATTCAATTTCAATAGAAGCATTAATCTAATTCAACTTGGGGGCTGCTTTCCCCAGACTCCCACAATTCAAACATCAGTAGGGCTTCCTGAATATGGTAAGACTAAAAAAAAAAGACTGTTTCGATTGGAAAATAATTAGAACAATAGGGGTAGTATAACTGTAGATTTACTATACTCCGTTCAGATGAGCTGTGCACCTGGCACCTAGTGGAGATTTGTAACGACGCCCGTGATAGGCTCTCTAAGCATCATCCTCGTTGAGGGGCCTTGTGCCTGATTGGCCATAAAATATTATCCTCACTCACGGGCCTAAGGTGTCTTATCTGTGATAAAATGCTTCATAATGCATAAAATAAATAGTCTACAACATTATTATGCAGTTAACATAATAGCTAGTGATTGCAGCATCATGTAGCTGCCAAATAACTTGCAATAATTTGTGTTTACATGGACAGCAGCTGGTCCGACTGTACTGTGGAATGTTCCATTCCTTTAATTTTATTTCAGTAAAAAACAAATGGAAGAAAACGAGTAAATACGAATGTCTATGTTATCTGTTTAATACATATGATTAATATTAGGAAATTCAAGTGTTGTGCTAGCCTCATGAAATTAATATAGAAGGTAGCATAAGTATGGAACTGTCCTTGCAATGGACAGACGAAACGGGACGAACTATGGGGGGAAAACACAGACGACTTCTCTCTGTGATTGTTTATCTATATATTTATTTATTTATATTATTAGTATTAGTATTAGTAATAGTATTAGTATTATTAGCCTATTATTGTATTATTCTCTATGCATTATTTGTCTTGTAAGAAGTCCCATAGCCCTCTTGTCAAAGTCAGCTGAGCGCTGTGAATAGGCTCACTAAGGGAAAGTTGTGGGTGAGGAGGAGGAATGGAGGGGGAGGGGGTTGACCAATGGATTCTCCATGTCCCTTTAACCTTTAACTGGCGGCACCCGGCTATTGTCGAGTTAAATAAATGTGGCCTATGTGGCGGGTCACGGCTAACATCGAGTGCAATTTTGAGCACGTAATGTGCTCTGAGAGATATCGGAGCGGTGGGAGGAGCGTAGATTACCTACTGACCGCTCGCCACGGCCGCCGTGGACCTACTGAGATTTATTGCACCCTCCTCCACCCTCTCTCACTCACTACACACGTAATAATGTAAGAAAATTACCGTATTTTAGCGATTTTGCCCTTCGGTTGCACGACCGTTGCAAGACAACCAGTGATTGTAGATGGATGGTTCGGGTGTCATTGGAAAGCTCAATTTACGCCCTTTCAGGGATACATACTTGTATTACGCTCTCGGTCTTGTTTATGCATGAAAAAGAGCATGGAAACAACCCCATTTATGGTAAAAAAAAAACGCTGGGCGGTACATAGAAATTACCGCCTAGACCGCTCGTAAGGTGTTAAATACGAGTAGCAGACAGCACTGCTCAAGGGTCCTGAGGGTTGTCATTACAGAGAAAAGTCGTCTGTATTTTCCCGCCCATAGTTCGTCCCGTTTCGTCTGTCCATTGCAAGGACAGTTCCATACTTCTGCTACCTTCTATATCAATTTCATGAGGCTAGCACAACACTTGAATTTCCTAATATTAATCATATGTATTAAACAGATAACATAGAAATTCGTATTTACTAGTTTTCTTCCATTTGCTTTTTACTGAAATAAAATTAAAGGAATGGAACATTCCACAGTACAGTCGGACCAGCTGCTGTCAATGTAAACACGAATTATTGCAAGTTATTTGGCAGTTACATAATTCTGCAATCACTAGCTATTATGTTAACTGCATAATAATGTTGTAGACAATTTATTTTATGCATAATGAAGCATTTTATCACAGATAAGACACCTTAGGCCCGTGAGTGAGGATAATATTTTATGGCCAATCACGCACAAGGCCCCTCAGCGAGGATGATGCTTAGAGAGCCTATCACAGGCGTCGTTACAAACCTCCACTAGGTGCCAGGTGCACAGCTCATCTGAACTGAGTATAGTATTAGTATTATTATGTATTATTTTATTATTAATTATATCATAAGTAAATATATATTAATCTAGTGTTGGGTGTTACGACTGGGGTTCAAATATATCAGGGCTCTTATTCATTGGACTAGTAATGGCATAAATGTTACAACGGAAAGCGCTAGCTCCAACCTCTGAAGTATATTCCCAGTGAACAAAGAACACAAATACTCTACAGAGTTCTATATGCAATAATAGGCTATCAAACTCTCAATAAATGTGCGTCTACTCTAGGCTTAATGTTATGTGAAAACAGCCTATTACTACCTATAACCGAAGGTGCTTGGTTATGGTATGCAAAGTAAGGTGGTAAGAGAAGTTACAGCTTACGTTACTTTAATCAATAAATGTCAGGCACTCCTGCATGAAAGAAAGTGCACTAAAGTCCTTCAACACTAACAAGGAATCTTCTTTAAATGTTAGATGCTATAAAGATGCTCGTATCGGAAATGGAACCCAAAAAGGCAGGCAGCGGAACAATGCTCGTGCAGGCTATGCACACAAAAAGGCAGAATATATAATGCCGTCGGAGCCAAGAATATCCTAAACACTACAACACTAATAATAATCGCCACGACAATACAGTATTCCTATCAACAAAAAGAGCCTAAGTCGTTTGTGTCTCAATACATCAAACTAGGCTGCGAAATGCTTGTGTAATCATAAATGGGTATGCATAAAAAGAGTAATTAGGTTAATATACTTAATGTCTACTGTGACTGATAAAGTCTAGCTAGAGTCAATGATACGAGATACTGGTGCGCATGGCATGCTGCATAGCCTAGTGCAAATCGCAAGTCTGTGCGTCAAATATTACGTTATAATGAAGGGTAGCTCTCTTGAGAAACCTTAATACCGAAGTATTAAGCGTTCTCCTGGCGTACCTCAAAGACAAACAATCGAGACTAGAACAGTGCAGAATGGTATAGGCAAAAAACCCTCATTCGTGCATGCTCTACTCTCAATGGCACACAGACTAGAATTTACTCAATCAACTCCAGTTCTCAGGTATGTCGTGCCGCTTTTAACTGAAGCCAGCACTCATAGGAAACAATACCTATAATATCAGACTCCTAGTCTAGCATTATCTAATCCAGCAGAAAACTAATAACTAAAGGAAGCAGTACTAAACAATATAAATGCCAACCAATGCTTCGTGATCCACTTATCTTAACAACTAACATACATAGGTTATATCAGACCTTAACACACAATACAACTGGCCAGCATGAAGCTGATTTTGCAGAGTTAACCAGAGGGGGTATAATATTAATAAAAGGTGGTGAAAGATATGGAAAATGAGAGAGATAGGCAGAGGAAAAGATTCTCAGGTACGGAGCGGGGACAGATAGCAAGGGAAAAAAAGATGGGTGTGTTCTAGAAACCAGATCTGAGGGAGAGAGTAGCGAGGAACTGTATATATACTCGCACTAGCTCGAGCCGCGTGGGAAAACAGCGGTTACAAGTCATCTAGCCACTAGCAGGAGCTCGCAGCATGGTAAGGGCCTCTCTCCACCAACACCCGCGAGGCAGCCAGCAGTGACGTCATCGAGCGGGACAAAAAACACTGCGCGCCCCCTCTCACTCTGTTCTACTCTCTCTCTCTCTCCCAGATCCCATCATTACTAGTTAATGATAAAACATATACTTTACAATTAGATATATAAAGCCTTGACATGGGCGAAAACAAAGAGCCTTTCTGGACTGCCCATGACACGAGCTTTCATATGAAATAAAGCACACTCTAATACATAAACTGTAGCCCCATCCACTGCCCTGGCGATCCTAGTGAGTCACTGTAGGACAAGCCATGCGGTTCTAACGGAGTGGTTAACGTCACACCCCCCCCAAGATTTTTCTCAGAGGCCCCAAGGCTCACAAAAATCTGATGGTTAGAACCCATGCTGTATCTCCACTTCCCATCACCCAGCGGCAGTAAAATATCTGGCACAGTTCTTCAACAAAACATTTTTTCAAAATTATAACCCTCCCAACACAATAGGTTAAATTATATGTAGTTATGCTCCTCAAGAGCGAGCTTCTCTAGCCCAGCATTCTGAGAGGAGTGCAACTCAGAATTACTGCTATAACATACTGAAAAAATTCAACTATCAAAGAAAGTTTTTTTTATTTGATTTTTATGTTTATAATTTGTTTATTTCGGCTGCACTATAGGGGCAAGCCTAGTTTTTTCTTCTATACCAAACGCTCAACTCCTGCTTTACGACCCAATACGCTGGGCTACAACCGCGACCCAACAAGCACCAAGCGCAAAATACTATTCAAACTAAAGCAGGAGGCTACCCGTGTGTCAATCTACCCAGGATCATATACCCTTGAACGACCATCTGCAACCACGTTGTCACAACCGGCAATATGGCGTATGTCCAGGTTATATACCAATAACCTTAGTGACCACCTGGTCAGCCTGATATTCCGATTGTGAAACTGGTCCAAGAACTTGAGAGGGTGATGATCTGGGTAAACTACAACGACCGGACCATAGGCTGGAACACAGACCTCGAAATGCCTCAGAGCAAGTACAACCGCCAGCAGCTCCTCCTCGACAACAGAGCAGCTCCCCTGGGCCGAATTGTACTTCACCGAGCAGAAACTAACAGGATGCTCCAGCCCATCATCGTCCTTTTCCACAAGGACGGCACCAGCCCCCACACCACTAACCTCCGTTGCTAGTTGGAAAGGTAGGCTAAAGTCAGGGGCCCTGAGGATCGGGTGAGTGCACAACAGGTGTTTTACTTCTCTAAACACCTTCTCACACTCAGGCGCCCATTCGAATATTTATCCTTCCAGTTATCCTCCACCTGAGCTTGACTGTCCCATTCTCCTTCTCCACCTTGACTGCTAAACGTCATCACAGGCACAGTGAGAGGCTCAGGGGGGTGCCTCCCATACTCCTTCATGGGATTAACATGACATAACTGATTGCGCTTCCGTCTGTCTGGAGTGGCTACCAAGTAAACCAGGTCCGATAGCTCCTCCACCACCCTATAAGGACCAGCGTACTTCGCGGATAAGGGGTGACCTACAAGGGGCAGTAGAATCAACACCTCCTGACCCACGTGATACTCCCTGAGTTTAACCTTGAGGTCGTACCTGTCCTTCATGAGGGCCTGAGAGCTAGTCAAATTACGGCCAGCCAACTCCAGACTGCGCAACATCCGTTCTCGACTGTTGAGGACACACTTGAGCATAGAACAAGGTTTTTCTGCGCCCTCCCATACTTCTTCAACCATATGGAGAGGCCCTTTGACACGGTGTCCAAAGACGAGCTCATTAGGGCTGAATCCCAAACTTTCCCCAGGTACCTCCCGTGCAGCAAACAAAACAACATGAATGTCCTGCGGGTAACCATACCGGGAAAAATACACTAGCAAGCCTCGGACCACCATCTTCGCTGACCCATTTCTCATAGGGTACGCGTCAGGGTACCTTGTTGCTACATCTCCCGACTGTGCATCACTGTCCTCCTTCAACTCGACAGCACCGGTACCACCTTCAAGAACCTCCGGGTCTTCCAATTGCAACTTACGAATGTCCAAAGGAGCAAGCCTATCCAAGTGTTTGCGAAACAACTCATGCCCCCCTCCTACATTAAATTTGTCCTCCCGTTGCTCTCTCTCTGCGTACCGTTGCTGTCTCATCGTCTTTTTAAGCCCATCCACTGCCTTCTCAGGAACAGTTAATGGGTCTTCTCTAGACTCGAAATGTGGTCCTAATAATGAGTCCCCGAGAATGTCCGCTGATACTGAACTCTCAACCGCATCAACTTTCAACCCCTTCTCGGTACCCTTCCTCCGCTGATCTAAAGATTGTTGACCAGAATGTGACTCCCTGGATGCAGGATCTCCGGTGACAACACACGCCATAGGCTGCACCGGACACTTCTCAACCCACTCCTGCTCCTCCCTACTCACGTCGGCCGGCTTCTCGGCAACGACCAAGGGTGGAGCCTCAGAAGTAGGTCCCGCAAAGTCGTTGCCGAGAAGGAGGTCGACGCCCCCAACAGGTAACTTCTCCACAATTCCTACATCCAGGTCACGAGTCACACCATCAACTTCCACCTTCATTCTCACAAGCGGGTATGACCTTGTCGCATTAACTCCCTGAACCACAACCACCCGCGCCGTATTGACAGGTTTACCAGTGAAATTTCTCAACAGTGTTTGCGATGCCCCAGTGTCACGCAAAATTCCCACCTCATGTCTTCTACCCCCCCACTCCACACAACCGAGTCCCCTGTGGTCACTAAAGGCATCACGGACAGGGAATAAGCCTTCCGGATCCTTCTGCACTGGCAGTGTATTTACCTCGGAAGAAATGCCTCTAACAAACTCCGATGTCCTCTTGAACACTCCAATGCCGTGAGCAAAAGACACGGCTGCCGGAGGAGGTCGACTAGGGCACTCATTTGCCTTATGACCCTCCTGGTGGCAACTAAAACACATAAATTTCGGTTTCGGCTTATACTGTGATGTAAAAGGCCCCTGACTTTTCACATACGGTGGGGTGTAAGGTTTGGATTCAGTTTTAGTTTCATGGCTCTTCTGTTTAAATGTGTCATTGTTCCGGGGAGGGGGAGGATAACGGTCCTTAGCACTTACATCGTACTTCTGTGAGGACCCGCAACCCCGAATCAACGACAGCCGTCGATCAGACATTGCTGCTGCTTCGACTAGAGTTCTTGGGTTTTTCTCCATCAAGTTCAAAGTTAGATCACCGCCCGTGCTCTTAAAGAACTGCTCCAACATCATTAACTGCTTAATTTCATCAAATGTTGTGACCTTCTCAGATCGGAGCCAGTTTCCCATAGCATCGGACAAGTCCCGGGCGTGTTCCAAAAAGGTGCTATCTCTTCCCTTAGTTACACCCCGGAACTTCAAACGGTACGTTTCTGGTTGCAATTCGTAAGCCCTCAGGACAGCCTCCTTGAGATCCTCGTTCACAATACATAACTCCAAAGGTAACGCATCGTAGGCTTTAAGACCCTTGCCTATTAATCTAGAGGATACAAGTGCTGCCCATTTATTCTCTGGCCACTGGTGTTCCTGGCACTTCTTATCAAAGCGTGTGAAAAATTCTGTTACACCACTCTCATCAAACACCGGAACCAGTTTCAATAAGTGCGAGAGAGATTGATCATGAACACGGTTACCAGCCCCAAGTCGCTGTCCCGTTGCCTCTACTCGCGACTTCTCTACATCCATGTCGGCACAGTACCTAGTCGACTCTAAATCAGCTTGGATTTTTGCTAGCTCTATGTGCTCCTGACTGATAGTTTTCTCTCTTCTATCTTGGCTAATTCTATTTGCTGCTCACCTGCCCTGATAGCCTTTCTCTCTTCAATCTTAGCTAATTCGAGCTGAAGCAATAATTCTGGAGATAACCCTTGAGGAGGTGAAGGTGCTACAATGTTTGAAATCACCGGTGGTCCCCCCAGGGGCAACCCACCCTGCCAATCACCACCCACCTGTGGAAGCGTACCCGGGGTCGGCAAACTACTGGGATGGCTGGGAGTCGAGTGTAGGGGAAGCATGGCCGAAGGGCTCTGAGCACTCAACCCATCTCGCTCACCAGTCACCCTGCCCAGTACACACGTTATCAAGTTATCCTTGGTCATGCTGCTAGTAACTGCATGACCGATAGCTGTGGCCAGGCATTGAAGACCGTACCGCTCCATACCCTCCAACCGCTCGGCAGTAACAGGCCATTGCAAAAATATCCTAGCATCCTCCTCACAGTTCACCTGATTAACCATATCATCATACTGCTGTTCCTCAGTTTCGACATTACGTACTGTGTCTCCATTCTCCTCTGATCCGGTATAAGACATGATGCTCACAAAAATTTCTCACCACAATATTCAGAAAAGAAGCACCCCAAACTCTTATACCTCGATATACACACAAAAATTCTCGGAAATACTCAAGGGCTATACTATGTTGCAAACAAAAAATTATTCTTGCTGATCCCCGCAAAATATTCTCCAAAACAACAAATGTTCCCTGCTAATAAATGTAGGTTCACCAAATCCTAGGTAAGGTCGCCATTTGTTACGACTGGGGTTCAAATATATCAGGGCTCTTATTCATTGGACTAGTAATGGCATAAATGTTACAACGGAAAGCGCTAGCTCCAACCTCTGAAGTATATTCCCAGTGAACAAAGAACACAAATACTCTACAGAGTTCTATATGTAATAATAGGCTATCAAACTCTCAATAAATGTGCGTCTACTCTAGGCTTAATGTTATGTGAAAACAGCCTATTACTACCTATAACCGAAGGTGCTTGGTTATGGTATGCAAAGTAAGGTGGTAAGAGAAGTTACAGCTTACGTTACTTTAATCAATAAATGTCAGGCACTCCTGCATGAAAGAAAGTGCACTAAAGTCCTTCAACACTAACAAGGAATCTTCTTTAAATGTTAGATGCTATAAAGATGCTCGTATCGGAAATGGAACCCAAAAAGGCAGGCAGCGGAACAATGCTCGTGCAGGCTATGCACACAAAAAGGCAGAATATATAATGCCGTCGGAGCCAAGAATATCCTAAACACTACAACACTAATAATAATCGCCACGACAATACAGTATTCCTATCAACAAAAAGAGCCTAAGTCGTTTGTGTCTCAATACATCAAACTAGGCTGCGAAATGCTTGTGTAATCATAAATGGGTATGCATAAAAAGAGTAATTAGGTTAATATACTTAATGTCTACTGTGACTGATAAAGTCTAGCTAGAGTCAATGATACGAGATACTGGTGCGCATGGCATGCTGCATAGCCTAGTGCAAATCTCAAGTCTGTGCGTCAAATATTACGTTATAATGAAGGGTAGCTCTCTTGAGAAACCTTAATACCGAAGTATTAAGCGTTCTCCTGGCGTACCTCAAAGACAAACAATCGAGACTAGAACAGTGCAGAATGGTATAGGCAAAAAACCCTCATTCGTGCATGCTCTACTCTCAATGGCACACAGACTAGAATTTACTCAATCAACTCCAGTTCTCAGGTATGTCGTGCCGCTTTTAACTGAAGCCAGCACTCATAGGAAACAATACCTATAATATCAGACTCCTAGTCTAGCATTATCTAATCCAGCAGAACACTAATAACTAAAGGAAGCAGTACTAAACAATATAAATGCCAACCAATGCTTCGTGATCCACTTATCTTAACAACTAACATACATAGGTTATATCAGACCTTAACACACAATACAACTGGCCAGCATGAAGCTGATTTTGCAGAGTTAACCAGAGGGGGTATAATATTAATAAAAGGTGGTGAAAGATATGGAAAATGAGAGAGATAGGCAGAGGAAAAGATTCTCAGGTACGGAGCGGGGACAGATAGCAAGGGAAAAAAAGATGGGTGTGTTCTAGAAACCAGATCTGAGGGAGAGAGTAGCGAGGAACTGTATATATACTCGCACTAGCTCGAGCCGCGTGGGAAAACAGCGGTTACAAGTCATCTAGCCACTAGCAGGAGCTCGCAGCATGGTAAGGGCCTCTCTCCACCAACACCCGCGAGGCAGCCAGCAGTGACGTCATCGAGCGGGACAAAAAACACTGCGCGCCCCCTCTCACTCTGTTCTACTCTCTCTCTCTCTCCCAGATCCCATCATTACTAGTTAATGATAAAACATATACTTTACAATTAGATATATAAAGCCTTGACATGGGCGAAAACAAAGAGCCTTTCTGGACTGCCCATGACACGAGCTTTCATATGAAATAAAGCACACTCTAATACATAAACTGTAGCCCCATCCACTGCCCTGGCGATCCTAGTGAGTCACTGTAGGACAAGCCATGCGGTTCTAACGGAGTGGTTAACCTCACATGGGTTACCAGGTGTGATAACAGTGGAGTCCCCGAGCTTGACCTTACGGCCCGGGCAGAGGAAGAAGCTGCACCTCAAGTTCTGGGTGAGAGGATCCGTGGTGCACCCAGCGGTTATAAGGTCAGTAAGCTAAGGTGTCAAACCAGAGTCATTTTGTTTGAAGAATTGAATGAATATGACAAGAATTATGAGAAAATAAACATGAACTATAGTCTATTCGCTGTAAGTAGGCGAGAAATCATGATCTCTAGCCTCTGTAACTAAAAAAAAAAAAAAAAGAGTTATCAAGCTAATATTTCTACCATTTGGGAAGAGTCAGTCAAGGAATAGATGTGGAAATTTACAGCCAATTTGTTCTAACCTTTTTTTAGTTACAAAGGATAGAGGTCATGATTTCTCGCCTACTTACAGCGAATAGACTATAGCCAAGATGTCAAACCAGAGTAATTTTGTTTGAAGACTTGAATGAATATGACAAGGAATTATTATGTTTTTTCCATCAACCAACTTCCCTCTAAACTCAGCTAATTAAATCAACAAATACATGTGGCACTCCAAGGATTCGAACCTAAGATACTCACATCGAAATTCCGCGCACTTATGCATAACGCTATCAAGACAGTATGAGAAATATGAGAAAATAAACATGGACTAGCAATGTTTTGAGCATTTTAGCACATCCTATGACATAATTTGAATTATAAACCATACATTTATCTTTATAATATAAAGATAATATAAAGATTGTCTATATTATAGACAATAATAAAACCTAAGAATAATGGACTTGGTATTCGTTTGACATCCTACACTAAGCTCTCTTTCATTACTTTATTGCCACTTTTTTGGTACGAAGATAACCGTGATAATGCCTATTCAAACGTTATTTACACTAGATTGTTGTACTTGATAGGTTAAGGCTGAACACTATCGTATGTGACAATTTGTGGGGTTATTAACTTATTATAGTATATTCGTTAATTATTATTGAGGGGTATTATTGGTTTGCCATTTTTTACCAATCTGTTTTTAGTTTTCTCCCTAGACTGGAAAAAAAAAAAAAAAAAAAAAACACGTTGCCATGATCCCCTGCAAGCTTAATATGTTAATTTTATATTCGGTTGAAAATGTCGGCCGAGGGTGGGTTTCACCTGAAGTGCAGGTTCGCTGTCACTCGCCCAGAAAAAACAATAACATGGTCCCTGAAGGTTATATAATCGCCAAACTAGTGAGGTGAAAAGTACCCCCATTCAGTACCGGTGACATATTTTTACTTATATTCTGACAACCATTAGACGATTGTATTCAGCTTAGGAAGGACATCTATCAATTAAAATGCTACAGACTATCTCAATTAATCCTTTTACCTACCATATATCCTTCCAAAGCTTCATTTAATAGTCATAATGTAAATGAAATCAAATTAGAAATCCGTCGCCGATACAGAAGGGGTTATGCGAAATTTTCATAATTATCCAGACACTAAAGAATGGTAGGTAAGTAAATTAAGTTCAATTAGTCTTAATCGCGTTAACAAAAAACTAGAGGTTATTATTTGATTGATTTTAACCCTTTCAAGCTCCAAAACGCATTTATGTTTTTGTTTTATGGCTAAAATTATACGTTTTTATGCAGATTAGGAAGGGTGTGTGGAATTCGGAGGGTTAATTGAGACGGTTTTTACCCTTATCATTCCGACAAATCTTTCCTAAGCTGCATAAAATCGTCTAATGAGAGCCAGAATAAACTTTCAAAATGCGTCACGATCTTCAAAGGGTTAACCATATTCACTCACATTTACAGTAGGGCGACCAGTGGCATAATGGTAGCGTATTCGGCTCGCATTCGAAATGTCCCTAAAATTAGCGAACATTTGGATACATTTTTACCGTGTGACAGCCAGGAGTTTTAGCATGTACTTTTATATTATACTTGTTTTCATTTTTGTTTATATATACAGTGTTTTACAGCAAGGACTGCAAGGAATGAGTATTTATCCATTATTCAACAATCAATAGGGTAAACACGCACCCCCTCCCCCCTAGTGGGGAAGGCTATGAAGATCAGGGAATATGGAGGGTTCAAGAGGATAAAAAGGGAAACATAAGCGGTCAATATGCATTTAAGGTCACGTACGTGATTTTTGTATTATAATCCTTTGCTCATCAGTTCCTTCATTGATTATTGTGTTTTCAGGTGTTTTTCCTTATGCAAATGCATTTTTACCCATTATTTAACAATGTTTGGATTTTATTTATTATAATACCACAAATTTTCCAAGTGTTTTTTTAATTGTTTTGTGTTCCTTTGCATTAATATATAGTGTTTGTAATTAATTAGAAATCTCGGAAACACCTATTTTCCCCGTTTTTGATCGATGTTGAGACACTCCCCGATAGTTGGGAGGGCTATGATTTGAAGACATTATCCTAACCTAACAACCTTACCTAACCTATCCTAGTATTATGGATAGGGGCTACCGCCCCCACACCCCAGCTGGTTGGGTACTAATCCCTTAGTAAAAAAAAAAAATTTGGCTGTCGATTATACGTTGGCGAAAGAAAAGTTGATGAAGTCTAAGGTGTTTACTCTACAATCTTCAGCTTTGATTGTACGTTGATAACAGGAAAGTACCGTATTGACAACCTTGTTACGAAAATTACATTTTAGTAGCATACTTTATATTAGGTTTTTCCGAAGGTTAAAACACATTTTCATATGATCTTTAGAGCTGTCGATAGCTGGAAGTACCGTATTGACAACCTTGTTACGAAAAAGACAATTTAGTGCCATACTTTTTATTAGGTTTTGCCGAGGGTTAAACAAAATTTTGGTCAATATAAAGATGATGTAATTAAATTGCCAAAAAATCATTTTCATAGTTTTTATCTAGTTTAGAGTTGTGTAAGGGTGTTTTGATGTGTGATAATACTAGGAAATGCATATTTACCAATTAAACAACAATCTAAAAACACGCCCCTTCACTCGCGAAAAATAAATATTTGGCCATAACCGTTTGCCGTGGGATACAAAATATGTTGAGGGGGAGAGGGCAAGCCCCCCCCCCCCCCCACCCCCATGATTTATTGCAGGCTGGTTGTGAAATAGGAGGGAACAAATGTACTTTTATTGTAGTGTATGGACCACCAAATTTGAGTACCAACTTTTTCATTGGAGAGTTTAGAATGTATTTGGACATGGTGAGCGCAAATATATTTATCTGTGGTGATTTTAACTTTTGGATTGAAGATTTAAGTGCTCGCTATACTATGGAACTTATGGAAATGATGGACTCATTCAATTTAGTCAACAAAGTGGAAGTGGTGACATCAATTGGAGGGTATATTGGATTTAGTTTTTTGTGATATTAACTATAATCTCGTCCAAGAAGTGTGTGTGGAAGAGATATGTCGTATTTCTCCGGTTCATAGGCTGGTAACTTTTGTGATTCCATTTATGAAAGATTCAAGACAAACTAAAAATATTAAGTTTAGATTAAAAAGAGACTTTATACCGGAGCTATTAATAACCTCAGTGATCCAAATTCTATCTTTAAAGAGGCATGACACTTGTGACCATGAATACGGGAAACGTGAGGAATGTGCAATATGTCTTTCTAGATTATATAATGGTACTGTCAGGGAAAAGTATAATGAAATGTGACCTATGCTTGAGAAGGACATTGTAGTGATAGACCATGCGCCGTGGTTTAATGCTGAAATATTACGAGCGAAAAAGGAAGAAAATAAAAGAGAAAGACTATGGCGTAGGTTCCGGACAGATATGGCAAGAAGAGACTATCAAGACGCAAGAAATGAAGAGAATAGATTTATAATAAAAAGAAAACGTGAATATTATAGACAAAAGACCACGGAGGCGGGAACACATATTAATCAAGTTATATACGGTGCTAGATAACTTGACGGGAGACAAAAAGAAAAATAAGTTACCAGAGGGGTTTTCAGATACAGTGCTAGCAAATAAATGTTTAGACTTCTTCGACAATAAAATTAGGAATATTGTTGAAAACTTTAGAGCAAGGGGCTTGCAAGGATCAGCCAGTGAAGTTCCAGAGAATAAGTTATCATGTTTTCAGACAGTCGACCAGAGTGTGGTAAATCTATTGTTGGCTACATAGAGTGAAACATACGTATTGTGAAAATGATCCTTTACCTGTGAGTGATATAGTTCATAGTAAATTGTTTGATGGAATTCTGGATATATTACTAGATATTGTTAATCGAAGTATTGAAACTAATCTTTTTCCTGAGTCTGAGAAGAGGGCGATTGTGAAGCCTATAGTAAAAGGTAGATTGGATGCTCAGTGCCTTAGTTCTTTTCGACCAGTATCCAACTTGACATTTTTGTCTAAGATAATCGAGAATGTAATATTAGACCAGTTGCTGGATCACCTGCAGAATGTGCGAGTTTTTCCTTACAGTCAGTCTGCCTATAGGAGACTTTACTCCACTGAAACAACAATGTGTTCTGTGGTCAGTGATTGACTTGTATTGATGGATGAAGGCAAAGTGTGGTGTTTTAATCCTGCTCGATTTAAGTGCTGCATTTGACACAGTTGTACATGATTTATTGCTGACAGACTGCAGAAATATTAGTATAGATGGTAATGCATTGAATTACCTGAGAAGTTATCTTGAAGATAGAACATACTGCGTACAAATAGGAAGATCGTTCTCCAATATGAAACTTTTAGAAAGGGGCGTCCCCCAGGGAAGTGTACTGGGCCCAATTCTGTTTTGCATATATATAATTGAACTATCACTTTGCTTGAGAAATATGGAGTTAGTTTTAAACTGTTTGCAGACGATACCCCAGTTCTACATGACACTGAGGAATGTAGTTAACATTGAAGAAACGTTGAGCAGAATAATGGCGGATGTCAGTGGATGGATGAAGTCCAAGTAGTTGAAACTGAATGAGAATAAAACTCAATGTTTAATTGTTGGAAGAAAAAACTATCTCAGGAGGCTGGATATTTCTAGACTTCAAATCAACGGTAATGTTATGGAAGTGAGTAACGCAGTGAAGGACTTGGGAGTGATGATAGACTACAATTTATCATTCAAAGGTCAAATTCATCAGGTTTTGAGAATATCTGGATATCATCTGAGGAACATTGCCTTTGAGAAAATATCTCGATGAAAAAATCACCAAGATGCTCGTTGATAACCATGTTATAAGTAAGTTGGATTATTGTAACTCACTCTACTATGGTCTTCCAGATTATCTACTGATGAAGTTGCAACTTATTATGAATAGGGCTGCAAGATTAATAAAGGGTCTACCTCGTCGGGAGAGAATAACACCGGCTCTAATTGATTTACACTGGTTACCAATTAAGGCAAGAATTGTCTACAAATTGTATGTTATGACGGTACTTATAACCGAAACTATCACTAATTATTTCTCAATATTTGAAGGCTATTATAAAATAAGCATGTTGCAAAGATCATATTAAAATGTGTTTCAACCTCCGGAGATACATTTTATGTGCACTATATAAAGTACTGTAAGAACAAAATATTCTCCCTATAATTCTCCCTATTGATGGCAGTGAAACTCTTATTGAGCCCCTTACTGTTAAAATAGATGCTGATTTTAATAATTCATGTGGGGGGGGGGGGGGGCAAAGCCCCCCTCAACCCATCCTGTATCCAAAGGCAATAAATATTGTATATTTACTCTGAAAATTAGTTACATCTCAGTGTTTTAAGATTGTTGGATAATGGGAGAAATACAATTTTCCGGGGATTGTAACTAATTTCAACTGCTGTATAATGATGAAAACTACATAAAACCAAAAAGAAAAACCATGGGAAAATTAGTGGTAGTTTCGGTTATATTTTCCATAATATCACCTGAACATAATATATGAGACTTTGTGGAGATAATTACTAAATAGAGTTTTATGGGAAAGCCCTCTCGCTGATGAACGAGAGAAAGGATCGAGGATGAATAATGGAAGTATTGGACAGATCCAGACACACCAGGGTGACGAGAGTGGGGGAGAAAGAGTTATGATCCCACGGGTTTACAGCATTGTATACATGTGTCAACAACTATAATACTAAGTTTACATGCTGTAATTAACAGGAAATCCTACTTATTATATTTATTTATACTTAATATGTCCCCCCTCTCCCCCACTCTTTCCCTCTTCATGACCCCCTTCCCCCCTTTCTCTGCACTTACTCCCGCTCTCTACCCCTTTTCTCTGAGCGGTATACTGTATATAAGCCACACCCTGCACTATAACCCAAGGGACTGGAGTTCTTGAAAAGGGGCTCCAGTCCTGACGTTATTTTTGAGCATAGAGTAAAGATTGCATAGAGAGGCAAGCGTGACGTCACACAGTTATTTTGCCAAGCGTCCTAGGGATTTGGTGGCAGCACTGTTGTACGGTACAACAACCAAAGCACCTCAGTGGCTTGTCCTTATTATAGATACTCCTTGATATCTGTGTGCCTGCCAGCTGGCTTGCTGCAGTGTTACCAAAGTTAAGGGAAAATCCGCAAAACGAGGGAGCAATAGATTAAAGAGGGAACGTATTTAAGAGTTAATTAATGTTGGTTAAAACACTTTTAATATAAATTCGATATATAAAAGCAAGATGAAAACATTAAGTATATACAGTATATACACTATAAAACATACCCATATATGATGAAAGCTGTATACCTTCAAGCAACACAACAAGAATTGAAATGTCATTTTGAATATATATTATTAGCTACATGTTATGTAGATGTTAATTTGTAAGTAGCACTAAAACTGGACATTTATATTTATGACATCTAGGGATATTTTGTCCCACCATTGGCGTTGATAACCCGGATAATCCTTGATAACCCTGGTCTCTGGGTCTTCTCCTGGGTGACCTGGATGTGTGTGAGTTTGTGGGTTTTTTTTATCTGTGTTTATTTTTTGTTTTATGTTGTTTTTGTGTTTTCCCTGTTCTTGCTCTGTCTTGAGTCGGCTACCCCCAAAATGGGGATTGGGCCTGAGCATATAGATAGATAGATAGATAGACCATTGGCGTTGGCAACTCCCGAATCTCACATCAACAATGGCGGGTGTTGGAGGAGGTTTGCGTGTGTACCTCCTCATAATGACGACAATTTCACGATGACTGGCCTTTACAGTAGCCTCTACTTATGTATATTTAACTATGTCATGTCTGCAGAGTCTCTGGATAACGTTCAATTGATTATTAATAGCGTTATTAGTACAAGGTAGGGATTATTAGGAATGCGGGGACCCTCCCATTGTCCTTTGCGATCGTGCTGCCATCTCTCGAACGCGCGGATCCCCATTTACAGATTTGTGGCGTCTTCTTTCCTCTCTATCCAATCTGTACTCTATGTTCTTGAGGAATTGAAAGAGGTGGGGAACATATTAGAGAATGACAGGGAGAAATGGGGGGAGGGGGAGAAATAGGTGGGGAGGGTAGGAGGGAGATGGAGAAGGGAAGACAAAAATGGCTGCAACAATATGTAAAGTAAACCAGGCCAAGAATCACTCACCATATCCGCAGATGCTCTTGTATATTTCTATGTTGTCTCTTCACAACAAGCTCAACATATTCTAGAGGGCCACTGCCAAATGGATGTACTGGTAGTAAATAGTCCAATAAAACGCCCGTACCGACAGTCACTTGGCAGATACAACTTGGTAATGGTGTGTGTGTTGTGGGTCAAGTGGTCAGGTGCCGGTGATGCAGTTTGTGGGTCCCATTTTATCATGTTAGGCAATGATGGTAAGAAGTTCCCTCATTATGGTGTGTATTTCATGACTTGCTTTTCATATATAACTACATTATACAGAGGAAAAATAGGTTTCATACCTAAAAGTTACACATACAAAACTGAAATATCTTCACATGGTAATTACAGCCGTCATGCCCTCGTCTGATTGGCTGAAGTAGCATACCAGTGGCGACCCCTATTGTACATAAAACTAAGCTTAGGATTTGTACATTGAAAACGGGATTGATACAATTACAGAAAACTTCCATCCACGTGAAATAATAGTAACTTATTTGTATATCGACACATATTGTTTAATGAATGTTAGTGTAATCCATTTGTAATCGAGAATATGATATTTTCGTTTACAAAATGACAAAATGATCATGCATTTTATCTACTGCCTGGCGATCTCTTTCAGTTATTTATGGCTCCACATAATTAGAGGGCTTATGGTAATCCAGACAGTCTATTAATTAATAATCCTTTGCTTACGAGAGATCTTTCATGAGGTAGCGCCAACGAACTTGACAATAATCTTGACCCCTTAACTTCTCATAACTCAAAAGGGCCTAAAGCAAACCGACTGTAAATGTCAACACCTATTTCCTGGCGGGCTCTTCCCAAATGAATGATAGAAATGTCAGCTCGATTGCTTTCATTCACTTTGAGTTATGAGAAGTTAAGGAGTCATGATTATTGTCAAGTTCGTTGGCGCTACCTACTGTATAGTGTACCGTATATGATTTCAAGATGACTTTGAAAAATATCCTGTATTTTGTGCGCAAGTGAATTACAGTAAGTCATTTCTTTAGTAACCCTATAATATAACATCTCTTAATAGTCTTTAATAGTCTCTCTCACAAATGGGACCAACACATCATCACATTGATTGCCTTAAAGGGGAGGCTGAACCCTCTGCTGAGCTCAGAAATCAAAATTTCAATTTGTTTTGTTCTTGTTCTAAAATGTTTCTTTCAACATAGGAGAATAGCATAGGAGGGAACAAAAAAACTTATCGCATCCATAACCCCCCGGGTCGGGGGTTCGCCCACGACCCCAGAAAAACTAAATGTTTTGCTTTCAGCCACCAAAATAAATTTGTTGTGTCTTTTGTCTAAAGGGCTTCTGTAAGCAATAGAAATTATCACATGAGGGCATAAACACCCATATGATATCCCTAGCACCCCTCTGGGGGGGCCCCAATATCATGGATTTTGGTAAAAAATGGTGTGAAATTATTTAGTCATGCTTGCTCCTGACAAAATTTTAGTTTAGTTTGTCATAAAACTCCATCCTCTATGAGTGCGGCATCCTAGAAAACGTTTTCTAAGGAGGCCTAACTATTATATCTCCCCAAAAATGGTCTTTGTCTGCTGAAAATCTAAGAGTTTCAGTGGCCAGCGATCATATATTGGCACTTACGAGTGCATCTATATTTTGTTGTATTGCTCAATGCATTCCCCTTCTAAACACTATACATAGGGGTATATAGGAACGCCTGTACGATTAGATAATGGCCGTTTTGCCGAAAAAATCAGAGTTTTGACCATTTTGGTGTTAAAATCAGCTGTACCCCAAAAATAATTATATAATATATTTTTTTCAGCACCTTCTATTATTCAATATGGGTAACCGAAAACGCTACGTTGTAGGGGATGTTTGTAGGATACGCCATGCAAAAATTGCGGGAAATTTGAACAATTTTGAGTGACTAGATGATTTTACAAATAGTGCAATGAAATTCTGCGCTCGCGCACGCACGCACATAGAAAGATGATTTTTTCAGCGAGTCTTAGTATTTCCATTGGTAATAAGATGATATAATGCCAGAAACACAATCTCTTATACAGGCTGACTTGGAGGTCAAAGGTTCAGCCTCCCCACCTTAAGCCGCTGTCACACGAGCGCCTTTTCCGTCAATTTTCCATGGGACTGTTTCGCACTGGTATCGGTAACTAGATGAAAGTAGATTATGTTAGGCAGCCGAATTCAGATAAATTGTAATAGTTGAAGCTTCCAGACCATAATTGCCCGTAAAAATTGCTTGAAAAAAGGCTCGTGTGACTCCGGCTTTATTCCTGAACATGTGGGAAGGTCGGTGTATTACCATCCTGAACTAACATTAAGCTGTGAGAGATTTGCAAAAAAACAGAAAAATTAATCGACCAATTTTCTAAATATAAACTATATTATATAATCATTTCGTTCATCAATGGCTCTGGATTAACTATGGTAAGGCTTAACCCCTTCTGTACCGGCGATGTCTTTTTAGTATATTCTAGCGCTATTTTGACGATTTTGTGCAGTTTAAGAAGGATCTGTGATAGTAAAAATGGTTAAGTGGGGTAATTCGAGGCCTGTTAATTGCTGAAGGCCCTTTTTAAACTGAATGGAAGCACCTAATAGTAGCCAGAAGAAAGTTAAAAGGACGGCACGGTAATGCAAGGGTTAAGCAATAGGGATGAGCTCAACAAAACAGGGGTAACTAAACTGAATTTCCTCGAACTGCACATACTATGGTTACAATAAAAGATCTAAGACAATTCTGTCTGAGGTAGCTTCGAAAATGAATGTCTACAATATATTTATCTCTGTGTACTCTCTAGGACATAAATCGTGGCTTTAACATTTTGAAGCTATCACAAACTGTATCGAATGTTCTTATTATATCTTAAGGGAGCCCACCTCGCTTTTGTTCTCTTTCTCTCCCTCTCTCTTTGGCTTGTATCCATTCGGCCTCATTCAGCCTACGTTTTAAGATGTTTACCCCCATCCAGGTGTCAATATTTCCTGGCGAGCGGTAGCGAACCAGCATATATATAATTTTGTTTTGACAGCAAGCTAAATTTGTAAATTTTTCGATAGAAAAATTTCACCGGCGAAGCCGGATTCTCCATACAATCCTGGCTCGCTATCGCTCGCCAGGAAGAAATCGACACCTGGATGGGGATAAACGTATTAAAACAGATGGTTGAATGGGGCCAAATGGATACAAGCCAGGGAAAGAGAGAAAGGGAGCGAAAGATAAAAAAAAAAACGGTGACCTAAAATGTCCGTTTCAGAGGATCATTATACCATTCAAGGGTTGATATTGGTCCAGGATCTATGTCTTAAAGTGTACACTCCTGTACACTCTACGACGTTAATCCTGGACCAATATCAACCCTAGAACAGCAAAATAAACCTCCGAAAATTATATATTACGTTAACATTAAAGAGTAGATTCCATTTTCTTCGGGATAAAAACGGAAATTAAGGGGAGACTGGTCGTTTGTTTGGTTTAGTAATTCATTTATTCATATATATTTTTAGTTTCCTCCCTAGACCTCCATCAAGCTTAGAAAAACACCCCCTAGACCCCCCTTCAAGATAATTTTTTACATTTTTCGGTAGAAAAATGTCCCGGCCGAAGGCCCGTTCCTCTTAAAATTGCAGGCTCGCTATCGCTCTCCGGGAAATAATCGACACCTATATGGCACGAAAGGTCTTAAAATTGATAACGAAATAGGGCGAAAGGTGTTCAAATCGCCAAACTAATGGGCCGAACGTCTTATAATCTCAAAACTAGTGGGGCTAAACATTATGGAGAAGGGGGTCCAGAAAAACGGTCTCCCCCCCCCCCCCCCCCTTAACCTTTTGAAATGTATATTATAGCTCGGCTGCGAATACTGAAAGGGTAACTCCCCGGTATTTGTACACACTTCTCTGCTGGAAGTCCTTGATCTTGTGTTTTATCGGCCGAACCATCTCAAGGTGTTCCTTTTCACACTTTCCAGCACATCTACCTCTACACCACACCTCCTTCTTACTTCCTCATTCGTCTGTCTATCCCTCCATGTAACTCCGCACGCACTTCTCAAGTAACTCATTTCCACCCCTCTCACTCTTGGTCTGAGTCTCTTCTCAAATGTCCATGCTTCGCTTCTGTAAGCCAGTGTCGGGATTACCACACCGTCATGCAAGGACTTCTTTACTTCCATACTGACCACCCTATTTTTTTTTACTGCTTTCAGCGTTCCTACAACCCTCTTCCCCTGTTGCACCCTCTCCCGCACTTCTTCATCCATTGTCCCATCCATACTCAACACACTGCCCAGATACTTAAATGAGCTGACAATCTCCATAGCCTGACCATTCAACTTCACCTCTTACTCTGTGGCTTCACCCTTTTCGAAGACCATAACCTTGCTCTTCCCCGCATTTACCTTCAAATTCCGTTTTTCGCACACTGTTCCAAACTCATTTACCAGACCCTGCAACTCCCATTCATTATCGCTCATCAGAACTGTATCGTCCGCAAACAGCAGTATAGGCAGCTTCCACTCATTTCCCTCCCTTTTCAGCGATACACCAACATCCACTGCTCTTCCTAGTATTTCTTTCATGACTCTATCCATATATATATTAAACAACCACGGGGACATCACACACACCTGTTTCAACCCAACATTGGTGATACAATATGAATATAGGGCAATGAATGTGTTTTGTAATTTGAAAATTCAATTATCCTGTATTACCCAGTCCCATTGTTGTTAGAATTTTCTTATAACGCTATAATCAGAAAGCAGAAATTATCGGGTTGAATGAATTAATTCAATGTTCAATTTAATGAGGTCGTGCTGCAATATATTGGCGACAAATGAACTGAAATAAAGAGAAAGGAAGATGAAAACACCACACCACCACCAAGTGATATTACCACCCGGGCCACCATACCCATTGGGGAAAGAAGCCCTAAGCGCCACACCACCAGAATACGCCCGAGTCGCCTCTGTCATGCCCGCACTCCCACCAACACCCGGAAAAGACATAATCATCACGATAAATAATGCAAGTGGTGACAGGAGAAAGAAGAACAACAAGGAAGGCAAGGCAAGTAAAAACTTGCATAAATCATATTCCTCCACGCACCCTTCTTCCTCCAAGCCGCACCACCACCGTGATAGAGAAGTTCAGAGGGGCTACCTCAGCCGCCCCAGGACCACCTCCCAGCACAACTGCCCTTCTTACCCGGAGAAGGGACACCGGGAGAAACGCTAGAAGAGGAAAGAGTATGACTTGCAAAGTTAAGATCTACAACAGTTGGAAAGCTCTTAAAACATGCTTCACTGGAAGATATTTTAATAGCTGGGAGATTTGGGATATACTCAATAAACTGATAAAGCACCGACATATAAAGGTTTATTCAGGATTTTTAGATCTTGGCTCATCAAAGGAATTGTTATTGGATCACCATAGCGGCAACCCAATATTAATTTTTCCGCCTCGATTATTAGGAATTACTGTCGCTAAAGAAGGCTGTACTTACGTGCGCATTAGCGGTAGTAAACTGACCCCATTCTGGTCTTTATAAGAAGTTCACTCACTGGCAATTGGCTTCTTATAAGGTAGGGCTCGCGAGATACGTAGCAATTGCATAACGGCACTCTGCATAAAGTCCATACGGTACATTGTCCCAGGCACTGGCATTAACCCTTTCACGCACATATGATGCAGAGGTTGCCAGATTAGCAATAAGAAATAGAGTTCTCTCACTCTTATAATTACCTCTCCAAAATTAGTTTTCTATCTATCTATCTATCTATATGCTCAGGCCCAATCCCCATTTTGGGGGTAGCC
The DNA here is from genome assembly GCA_037953745.1 of Lithodes maja. Lineage (NCBI taxonomy): Eukaryota > Metazoa > Arthropoda > Malacostraca > Decapoda > Lithodidae > Lithodes > Lithodes maja. The sequence continues at coordinate 50,387 of JBAKBP010009412.1, forward strand.
GACTCAAGACAGAGCAAGAACAGGGAAAACACAAAAACAACATAAAACAAAAAATAAACACAGATAAAAAACACAAACTCACACACATCCAGGTCACCCAGGAGAAGACCCAGAGACCAGGGTTACCAAGGTCGCTCCAGCACTCCCCCGGCCCCTGACCACCCGGAGAGGTTCCGATCTCGGCAGGCAGACATGCAGCGGAGCCAAAGCCACAAGCCCTCCCACCACACTTCCAGGCACACCCTTCATATTAATCGTCCCCCCGGGCATCTCCCCTTGTACCTGACTCACATATTCTCTTTGTAAGCCTTTCATCTCCCATTCGTTCAACATGACCATACCAGCTCAGCACCCTTCTGTCCACTCTGGCTGACAAATGTTCCTGCTGCCCCACTCTCCTACGTATCTCTTCATTCCTCAATCTGTCTCTACGAGTAACTCCACACATACTCCTCAAGCAGCTCATCTCCATCACATCCAGCCCTCTTTTCTCCTTTTTCTTCAGAGCCCATGTCTCAGCCCCATACATCACTGTTGGCACAACAATTCCTTGATACAGTGCACTTTTTACTTTCACTCCGAGATTTCTCGTCTTCCACATACTTCCCATTGCTCCGAAAACCTTCCTTCCTTCACACACTCTCTGTTTTACCTCCACTTCCATACCTCCACTCCTGCTTATCATTCCTCCTAGATATTTAAAACACTCTACTTGTTCCAATATTTCCCCATCCAGCCTCACATCTAGATTCACCCTATGCTCTCCCCTATTACACACCATTACTTTACTTTTATTGACGTTCACCTTCAGTTTCCTCCTTCCACAAACCACACCAAACTCTTTGACTACCCGCTGCAGTTTCTTATCAGAATCCGCCACCAATGCTGTGTCATCAGCGAACAGCAACTGATTCAACTCCCAATCTCTACCATTCTTTTCTACTAAACCCAATCCTCTTCCCATAGTTTTCCTTTTCACCTCCCTCACCACACCATCCATAAACATATTAAACAACCATGGTGACATTACACAACCCTGTCGCAAACCTACCTTTACCTCAAACCATTCACTCAACTCACCATTTCCTACTCTCACACATGCTCTGCTCCCTTCATAAAAACTCTTAACTGCTTCTAACAAATTTCCTCCTATTTCATAAATCCTTAACACCTTCCACATTGCTTCACGGTCCACACGATCATACGCTTTTTCCAAGTCCATAAAAGCCCAAAATATCTCCTTATGCTTCTCCAAATACTTCTCGCATAACTGTCTTACTGTAAACATCTGATCCACGCACCCTCTTCCCCTCCTAAAACCGCACTGTTCTTCTCCTATTGCAACTTCCGTACACTTTATTAGCCTCTCTATCAACACCCTGCCATACAGCTTTCCAACCACTGACAATAAACTAATACCTCTATAACTTGAACACTCCTGCCGATCTCCCTTCCCCTTGTACAACGGCACAATACATGCACTCTTCCAGTCTATTGGTACCATTGACACAACAAAGCACACATTGAAAAGTCTCACCAACCAATCTATTATCACATCTCCACCCTTCTTTATACACTCTACAGCAATACCATCCAAACCTTCTGCTTTTCCCGCTCTCATTTGTTTCACTGCTTCTTTCTCATTAGTTTTCTGCCCACAGCTAACTCAAAGACAACTGCAGAGGTTGAAGTAACTAAACTAAAGGTTTCTAAATACCCCTGATGGTAACAAAGGCTTTAAAGTATCCCTAATAGGCTCGAAATTGCGTCATATGTCGGTGAGGGTTAAGACACGTATGTGTAAAAGGCCCAAATAAACCCATCCAAAAGTCTCTGAAAGACTCTTATATAGGTCAGGACAGTTAAGAGACATTGCATAACAACCCTCTGGCGTTAGTCTGATGATATGATATGTATAAGACTGGCAGAACAGATTCATTTTCATTCAAGACCCCAAACCCAAGAGTATTGGAAGTTTTTTAATTAACCTCTTATAAAGGTCAGGATAGTTGAGCGAGACAGTACAACACTGGTATAACTTCTCAGGTTAGTTTGATGATATGTTGCATATAACACTGGTATAACGGAACATATTCATTCAAGACCCCAAACCCAAGAGTTCTGCAACATCTCCCCCCCTGCTGTCATCAACACATGACAGGACCACTACCACGGCCAAGAACCTCGTCAGAAGTACCACGGAAGTTACTTATCGTTGGAAGTGCTTAGTGTAACCTCGAAAGTGTACAGTGTCATCCCCCTGGAACTTAATTGTGGATCCTCGTACGTGCTTTGCAACTTGTATATACTGACTTATCCATGTCTGACTGTAACTATAGTTACATTGAATAATATAGCATTGCTTGTACTTATATTCATATGTATCCTCTATTACCTTTGTGCATGTGTTTATGTGGATACAAAATGTTCCAGTCAAGTAAGAACTTACCTAATTAGTCTAGTTAATCCCAGCATAAACCTGGTGGTGTAATGGTTAGTGTGTTTGCAAATCGGTGTGTGATAACCCAGGTTCGAATCCCGGTGGATCACATAATTATATGCTTTCATTAATTTCAGTCGAGGTGTTTGGTGTTGTGGTGAATTAACAATTAAACAAAGAACCTTCAATGTTTTCGGACGGTTATTAGAAAGCCTTTCAGTTTTACTCCATCAGTACAACAGATCTTCCTACGTAAACAAAATAAAGTGGTTGCCCAATTGGTGGTAATAGGTTATTTGAGAGCACTTCGCGTCAAGCACTTCACGTTTGGTAGGCACAAGACACCTGTGTTGTTTAACTGTAGTGCTGCCTGTATATCGTTATCTTGCCTGGTTAATATCATGTGTCCTTGACTTCTAGCACAATTGCTTGTAGATCTTTATCATTGACACTATCTGTAACTTTACATCACCATCTATTTATCCTGCTTATTTGGACATACGCCGCCGCAATGGTAGAGTGTTCGCTCTTGCTCTAAGCGTTGCAACCACTAATTTCAGTGAGTTTTCAAATAAATAAATGTAAGCTCGAAGATAATTGTATATTGTATACATGATTGTATAATGATAATTTTAGTTGAAATAAATATTACAAACTTTATAGCATAATACGTGTTACCAAAGTTTGCATTGCATAATCTTAAAAATTGTACTTGACTAACCCAACTCAATTTGCCTTTAATTTACAAAATGTATAAATGTTCTTCTCTTCTCGTCTTCCTTGTGATACTCTACCTCCACTTTTACCGACCCTGTGAATCTTGCTAACTCTATAAACTTTCACAACCAAATTGTATAACTCAGTCATATACAGTATAATGCACGTGCAACCTACAGCGCCACACGCATATACTCACATATTGTGTGTGTGTGTGGGGGGGGGGGGGGGGGGGGTGCTTCGTGCACTCTAAGGTGGGACTACTATATTTGTGGGTTTTTTTTCTTATGAATAATGAACCAATTTTTGCATAAAACAACTTAGTAGTTTGCTTTCTTAAGTACATTCTGGTAATCGCAATACGATTTTATCCAAATTATGAAGAACCTGTGGAGTACAATAATTCTCGCTACCAAGAATACACTCGAGACCTCTGGTGGACGCTTCTGAACTAGCGCCAGAACTACGACTGTCGACATCAACAATACTTAACACCTAGGACATGCACAGTTTATCATGATTTCTTGTGATTATATTTTCTTTTATTATACAGTATAAGACTACACTACATCCTTATAAAGTATAGTAGTCATGGGAATGTCCATATGCAGCTGATAATGACTACAAACGTAATTATAAGCTGATTAATTATCATAACAAAAAGGCGCGAAAATGCTTGCTGACTTTGTATTGTAAACATACGTTATAATTATATGGGTATGGGTGACTTTAAAATATAATAAACAACAGTATACATAGGCTATAATATGTGTCGGCTACAGACATTTCGACGGATCCCTTATAATAAAGAATTGTTGAAAGAGAGAGAGGGTGCAAAGATCCGCGATGTATACAGTTTCCCATGATGCACCACGGTAAGGATTGCGTTCAGTGCCTCTGTCGGCCACTTTTGGCATTTGTTGGTAGGGAGAATTGAATATGTTAAGGATGTGTATTATTCTAAAAAGGAAGCTACATCAGGTTCCTGTTGTGGTATAAAAGTATATAGTATAAGATTTGTTAACGCCCCTCCAACTTTAAAGATGGTTTAGCCAATCCAGGATCTGATATATATATATATATATATATATATATATATATATAATGAGGAGGATTGCTTTAGGCATTAAATATCTTACATGAGTCAACAACTGTAACTGTTTGAGTTCAAACTGCCCCAATACAGATGCATAAATCAACCTTCCTTAATTTAATATATAACCGTGATGGTGCATTTCGTACATATAGCAAACATTAGTTTATTCAATTAGACAAACCTATTCCGTATAGATGTAGACTTGACGCTGTGTGTGGAAACTGTCTTAACCCTATAATTAACCCTGGGTGAAAATATGGAACCCTCGCCTTTCGCCCCATTAGTTTTATGAGTAATAGATGCAGCAACCCATTCAGGTGTCGATATTTTCTGGACGCGCGATAGCCAGCCTTAATCTTGGGGAAAGTGGTATTTGTATAGGACATTATTTTGTAGACCTAATAATACAAAGGAATACAAAGGACTTACAAACTGCAACACACCTATTGGTCGTTACGGGGCAGTTTGGATATCTATACTGCTAAGCTACTAACTACTAGGCTTAGAAAAGGATAATAAAGCAAAAGGCTCCTCCCTACCTACCATTCCCTTCAACTGCGTGGAAACAGTTTGATAATAATTATACAAAGCAATATGTAAAAACGACTTTAGCTTGAAGAGGAATCTGAAAGGTGAGATTTTAGCTTGAATGGGGACTGTAGAGATGTTTGTTTCGTCTGTAAGGTAAACTATTATGTATTACACAAAAATGACACACAAGGTTCAAAACTATCAATATCGATAACACACACACAAGAATAACCCCGCAATACGTAGCATCAGGTTGTGTTAGCCCTGCAGTATGATGAAGCCCTACCAAGCAGGACACCCCTAGGTAGGTTTGACCCATTAACACATTTTCCCTACGCTTTTAGTGAAACATAGGAAGGCTCTATTTTTTATGAACTCAGACTTTAAAATATTTAATTATAGTCTGGAGATAATGTGTTGGATAATGATCGATGATCAGTTTATTTTTTGCCTCATTGCTCTATTTCATTGAGACCTTAGAACAATATTCGTGTCAGTGAAATGAGGTCATCTGGGAATGTAAGACTATTGAAGTGAAAACCGACAAGTATGTGAATAAATACATTACATATCATGATTCATGTTAACATAATTAAATACAAAGAAAGACAGATTACCAATCTATAAGAAATGCAAACCTATAGAATTATATTAACAGCAAGATAAAGATAATTTACAACACATACTTTGAAGATGAATACTTTTGTTTATAATTTGTACATCTATTGACATGAATCATTTTACTTTTACATAAAACTAATTACTGGCGAAAATTCAGTATTAAAAATACAGTTAAAAATGTTCCGGAAATATATACCACATACCCTACCCGTCCGGAACTCCCAGAGGACTAATCCTTACACTTCAACAATACAAAAATCAATCCTTCATCTTCTCTCAATATTCTTGGTGTCTCTTTTTCTTCTGCTGTCACTTGGAAGAACCATATTGAGTATTGTTCACATGTGGGGGGAGGATCTTCTCATACCGCACTCCTAGACAAAGTGGAAAGGAAGGCCTTTCGTATCATTAACTCCCGTCCACTCACCAACTCTCTGCAATCTCTCTCTCTCCGCCACAATGTTACATCTCTCTCGCTATTCTATCGCTACTATAATAATCAGTGTTCCTCAGAGTTCTCCCAGTGTATACCACCTCCTCTATGTAGGACACATATCCATCTTGCAACACAATCCCACCCCTACTCTGTGCAACTCTCTAACCCATGAGTGAAACATTACTCTCAAACTTTCTTCTATTCAACAGCTGAGCTCTGGAACTCTCTCCCAGAATCAGTCTTTTCCTCTTCCTATGACTTAAATAGCTTCAAACTCTGTGTGTCCAGGCATTTTGGCTCGAATGTCCCTTGATTTTGGCAGTCACTCTTTCAACTCTGGGGGAGGCATTCTCTACAGGCAGCTATGCCTTTTGTCTCCCTCACTCACATCGAAAAAAAAAAAAAAAAAAAAATCCAGTCTTGCTAAGGCAGCCTCCCAGAAGCTGGGTGTGCTCAACTGCCTCAAGGGGTTATTTTCCCCTGCACAGCTTCTTGCTGTGTACAGGGGCACAGTGCGGCCTTGTTTTGAGTATTGTTCACATGTGTGGGGAGGATCCTCTCACACCGCACTCCTAGACAAAGTAGAAAGGAAAGCCTTTTGTATCTTTAACTCCCGTCCACTCACCAACTCTCTGCAATCTCTCTCTCTCTTCGCCACAATGTTGCATCTCTCTCGCTATCATATCGCTACTACAACAATCAATGTTCTTCAGAGCTTTCTCAGTGTATACCACCTCCTCTACGTAGTGTACGAAGTACCCGTCTTGCAACACAATCACACCCTTACTCTGTGCAACTCTCCAACCCAAGAGTGAAAAGTTATTCTGTCTTTCTTCTATTCAACTGCTGAGCTCGGAACTCTCTCCCTGAATCAAATCTTTACCTCTTCCTATGACTTAAATTGCTTAAAACTCTGTGTGTCCAGGCATTTTGGCTCGAACGTCCCTTGATTTCTGCCCTGTCACTTTTTCGTCTCTGGGGGAGGCACTTGATAAAGGCAGTTCTGCCTTTTGTCTCCCTCACTCACATCTATCTATCTATCTATCTATCTATATGCTCAGGCCAATCCCCATTTTGGGGGTAGCCGACTCAAGACAGAGCAAGAACAGGGAAAACACAAAAACAACATAAAACAAAAAATAAACACAGATAAAAAACACAAACTCTCACACATCCAGGTCACCCAGGAGAAGACCCAGAGACCCGGGTTACCAAGGTCGCTCCAGCACTCCCCCGGCCCCTGACCACCCGGAGAGGTTCCGATCTCGGCAGGCAGACATGCAGCGAAGCCAAAGCCACAAGCCCTCCCACCACACTTCCAGGCACACCCTTCATATTAATCGTCTCCCCGGGCCAGGCGCCTGATGGACTATTATCTAGTCCAACTTGCGCCCGACCCCTTACTCCAAATGACCACGTGTTCACTCAACTATTCACAAGCATTCTCCATTCACTCCTGTCCACCACCACTTCCCCTGCCTGATCTATAGTCATTCCTCTATCATCCAAAGCCTTTCTTACACAGTCTCTCCATCTCAATGGGGGTCTTCCTGCCCTTCTATCTCCCCTTGTACCTGACTCACATATTCTCTTTGTAAGCCTTTCATCTCCCATTCGTTCAACATGACCATACAGCTCAGCACCCTTCTGTCCACTCTGGCTGACAAATGTTCCTGCTGCCCCACTCTCCTACGTATCTCTTCATTCCTCAATCTGTCTCTACGAGTAACTCCACACATACTCCTCAAGCAGCTCATCTCCATCACATCCAGCCCTCTTTTCTCCTTTTTCTTCAGAGCCCATGTCTCAGCCCCATACATCACTGTTGGCACAACAATCCCTTGATACAGTGCACTTTTTACTTTCACTCCGAGATATCTCGTCTTCCACATACTTCCCATTGCTCCGAAAACCTTCCTTCCTTCACACACTCTCTGTTTTACCTCCACTTCCATACCTCCACTCCTGCTTATTGTTCCTCCTAGATATTTAAAACACTCTACTTGTTCCAATATTTCCCCATCCAGCCTCACATCTAGATTCACCCTATGCTCTCCCCTATTACACACCATTACTTTACTTTTATTGACGTTCACCTTCAGTTTCCTCCTTCCACAAACCACACCAAACTCTTTGACTACCCGCTGCAGTTTCTCATCAGAATCCGCCACCAATGCTGTGTCATCAGTGAACAGCAACTGATTCAACTCCCAATCTCTACCATTCTTTCCTACTAAACCCAATCCTCTTCCCATAGTTCTCCTTTTCACCTCCCTCACCACACCATCCATAAACATATTAAACAGCCATGGTGACATTACACAACCCTGTCGCAAACCTACCTTTACCTCAAACCATTCACTCAACTCACCATTTCCTACTCTCACACATGCTCTGCTCCCTTCATAAAAACTCTTAACTGCTTCTAACAAATTTCCTCCTATTTCATAAATCCTTAACACCTTCCACATTGCTTCACGGTCCACACGAGCAATAGAAAAAAAAATCCCATTTAGCCTCCATATGTATCATAATACACGCACTTCAGATTGCTCACGACGCCTTGCAACGTTTTTTTTTTTCCGTCAATTTGCTCTTCCCCTCCTCTTCCGCCTTCCTTTCCTGGATAATTAAGGCATTTACCTGATTAAAGTGAGAGAGTAAAAGTTCTCCAGAAAAAAAAGGTTTTAAAAATGTTCTTTAATCATCAAAGGCCGGCTACCATCTGCTCTTCTGCCACCATCTATTCTGAGAGTGGTCATTTACTTCGGGAAAGGAGCTTAATAAGAAATACATGTGTTTGAAAATAATGACGATCAGTTGTTATCAAATTAACACCTGTTCAAATATAATTCGTTCAGTGTCATTATTGTTGCACTATTTAATATGTTGTCGGCACATCATGTGGTATAATATTTGCGTGTGTCATAACTGGAGCACTGCAAATATCTTCGAATTTGAGAATAACTACGATATGGTAAGGATTCCAGAGATTTCGTCATTGCTGCACCCTGAACTAAAGTTATGGATTAACTTGTATCAAAACAAACTGTTTGTATGATGTATGTTAGGTATAAATAACTGTGAGTACATTCCACATCTCCCTAATAGAAAACCAAGCCTTGGCGAACAAAAACTTGCTAAACACGTAATTCGTGTTTGCATGTTTGCATTAATACAATTTTAATTGGATAAGTGTTGCATGATAGAACAAAACAAAGCTTTATAGAAAATTATTTGTCCTTAATAGAGGAAGCACAATACAAACCGACATTTTTTTATTTATTTTGACGGAAATTATAAAGTGAACAGCTAAAATAAACCGGATCACGATGCAGAACCTTATATGCACTCCTTCTAATTACCATCTGCAATACAATTAATTACATCCTTTTCCCGACTCCTGTATGCAGCAGACTTTAACCCCCGCTACTAACTCTTGTTCCACTGTATAAGACCTACAAAACCCCAAAGGAATCTGTAATACTAAATTTAACCAAATTGTCGGGGGTGGTGAACAAAGAGGAGAGAGGCCAACGTAATATATGTACACAACCTGGTTTACATCCGTAAAGCTAATTCCGGGATGTCATAAATTTCTGAAAAGTTTTGCTATCTGTACGAATAACATTAATTTAAGTTAGTATGGGGTTACTCGGTAGAATGCTAACTGGTTGGCTGGTTCTTTACCAAAAATACCATAGGCCAACATGTTCTTATGGATCTGGGTCCAGGATATAATCCGGATCCCCTCCTAAATTGAATAATGTTAAAATAATATAATAAAATTAAGAGGCCTCTCGAAGTCAAGGGGCCTACGAACCAAATCACAGAATTTGAGATTTCACTGGTTCCCGAAAGGTGGCAGCACGCTCTATCAGGCTGTGAAGACCGAATTGGGAATTTCGCCCTTATGTGCACGTTGCATAGGGTTGAGCGTCTCGTGTTGTGACTCGATAAATGTACGGATGAAGTAGGGCAAATCGGAGGTATATGGGGCTAGCCGCCGCGCACGGCTGACCAATGGGAGGGCGTCTATGTTCCCGCGTGTTTGTGTCGCGGCTCCTGGCCAATGAGAGCCGCTGTCTCGCACCTCCCTACATCAGTCACGTGGCGGGATATTTTTAACGGGTCATTCTCGCTCGCTCTCCCTGTTTTTTCCCATATTTCACGGTGTTTGAGGCTGAATAATGAGTGATACTAGTGATCCAGATGTTGGGGAAGGTTCACTGTTGATGCCTAGTAGAAAACGGCACCCTGAAACCTGGAAAATTATTATTAAAATAGGGATTCGCACCAAGCCTAAAAAGACTATGTGGCACCAAAAGAAACTTTGTGGAAAAAAAAAAAAACATCGGAGGTGTTGTGGGGCAGGGCGCACGACGGAGTAGAGGAGAAGAAGACTAGGAAACACTAATTAAAGAAGCTGAAGGAGACGGGTATGGAGGAGAAACCGCATAAGATGTGGGAGGGAGAAAGTGGGGGACTCTCCGAGCAAATCGGCTAAGACAAGGGGGCGATTAAGGGAGGATATGAAGGGGAATGCCTGCCGTCGGGCAATGGAGAAACGCGGACAGTCAATCAGGAGATGCTGGACAGACACTGGAATATGGCAGCAAGGACAGAGCGTGGGGACATCACAGGACATCAAATGACCATGCGTGAGCCTGGTGTGGCCGAGCCGAAGACGGGCTAGAGCGGTCTCCCATCGACGATTGCGATGAGAGGAAGACTTCCAAGGGAGGACGGAAGGTTTGACAGAACGCAGTTTGACATCAGACACCCTCATGGAGGTCCATTCGTCCTGCCAGCGCTGACGTAGTAATTGAGTAACACGCGGGAAGTAATCAGATGCAGGAATACGTCGTGGCATGAGTCGGTGAGAGGTAATAGCAGAGCGGGCGAAAAAATCAACCCGCTCATTGCCAGGCACACCAACATGACTCGGGACCCAACAGAAAGACAGGGACTTCAATTTAGTAGCGATGCGGAACAACCATTCTTGAATCTCCAGCACTAAGGGGTTAACAGCGGGAAGAGACTGAATACTCTGAAGAGCACTAAGGGAGTCACTAAAAATTACAAAGGTATGCAGGTGTGAACAAAAAATAGTACGTAGGGCAAATAAAATAGCAAATAACTCGGCCGTAAAGACACTAGCACATGATTGGATGTGACGTTGGAAGGTCCGGTCCGGGAAAACAACCGCAAACCCTGTACCGGCGGAGGTCTTGGAACCATCAGTGTACACTGGAACGGCTGAAGAGTGGCGTAGCAGATGTTCCGTAAACTGAGCATAAAGCAACTGTGGGGTTGAAGAGGCCTTAGAGGGGGGGAGGGCAGCTGTACAAACGGTAGGGCGAGGGAGTAGCCATGGGGGGAACTCCGACTGTCGGAGGGGTAGCACCGATGGAATGGGAAAAGAGAAGGAGGCCAGTAAAGCAGAGACCCGACCGGGGAACGAAGTAGCAGACACTGATGGGGCTAAGCCGCAAGCCGTGGGAGGAAAACCAGCCGAACTGTGTTGCAGAAGGCGAAGATGACATCGAAGGGTCAGTTTATCCCGCCTGGATGATAGCGGTGGGACACCCGACTCAGCATAAAGGCTAATAACCGGAGTAGAGCGAAAAGCCCCTAGCGACAAGCGCAGACCGTGATGGTGAAGGGAGTCTAGGCGCTTAAGGTTTGTACGCGCAGCGGAGGCATATACCTGGCAGCCATAATCGATCTTGGAGAGAATAAGCGTTGTATGGAGGCGCAGAAGAGTCGTCCGGTCCGCACCCCAAGACAAGTGGCTAAGGGTTTGTAAGAGTTGAAGCCGTCGGGTGGTGGAGGTCAGTAACGAAGTAATGTGCGGGTACCATGTCAACCGAGTATCGAAAATGAGACCCCAAGAATGGAGCTGAGGACCTGTAAGGCAGAGGGCGGTTATACAACGTAAGAACAGGATGCGGGACTGTATGGCGTATTGTGAAGACGACGGCACAAGATTTCGAGGGCGAAAACCGAAAACCATGGGCAGTAGCCCACTGCGCAGCTGCATCAATGGCCCGCTGCATGAGATGTTGTAGGGCAGCGATATCCAAACCCACAGCGTAAATAGCGAAGTCGTCCACATACAAAGAAGCACGGACACCAAGAGGGAGGGAAGAAATAATACCATTAATAGCTAGGATAAAAAGGATGGTACTAAGAACACAACCCTGTGGGACACCGTCGTGTTGGGGGTATGTTCGTGAGAATGTATTCTGAAGCTTGACTCGGAAAGTACGATCACGGAGAAAGTTCTGCAAGAATACCGCCATGTTGCCAGACACACCAGAACGTAAAAGGGTACGAAGGATGTTGTATTTCCAGGCAGTATCATACGCTTCTTCAAGATCGAAGAATACAGCTAAAACCGACTTAGTGTCCGAAAAGGCATCGCGGATAGAAGTCGCCAATCTCATTAATGGGTCCAAAGTACTACGGCCCTTGCGAAAGCCATATTGAAAAGGTGACAGGATGCTTCTTGATTCCAGGAGCCACATTAAGCGGGAGTGAACCATGCGTTCTAATAATTTGCTGACACAACTGACCAGGGCAATGGGACGGTGATCTGCTGATGCATGGCCCGACTTACCCGGCTTAAGGAATGGGAGAAGGATGGCATGTCTCCACCCAGCCGGAAAAAAGCCTGTGGACCACAGACGGTTGTAGATGGACAAGAGAAAGCCAAGCGCAGGTGGAGATAAGTGCTTCAGCATCAAGTAATGGACACCATCAGGGCCTTCACATGTATCCTTACAGGCTCCCAGGCTAGACTCAAGCTCAGCCCGGGAGAAGGGGGCATTGAAAAACTGATCAGATGATAAGGCGAAGTCAAGTCGCCTAAGTTCAGAACGGCGTTTATGCATCTGGAAGGAGGGCGGGAGATGGGAGCCAGTGCTAACATCACTGAAATGTTGTCCCAACATATTGGCCATCAGAGACGGATCGCCCACAATGCCAGTGTTGGTATGGAGGACAGGGGCCGGCGTAGGCGCATGTTTCCCTGCAATCTTCCTGACGCGAGCCCAGACTTGCGGAACAGGTGTATCTGCGTTGATAGTAGAGGCATACGACATCCAGCTAGATTTTTTAGCAGAGCGGATTGTACGACGGAAGACGGCATTAGCCTGTTTGAAAAGAGTATACGCATCCCGCTCATATGGAGAGCCTTTTTTCCGACGGAAACTCTTCCACTTGGCTCTTTTATTGCGTAAAGCCGAAGTGCACTGAGCAGTCCACCACGGTACACACTTAGAAGACATACTCCGAGTGGTGCGTGGAATACAAGTATAGGCAGCATGGAGCACAAACATCAGGAAACTGGTAAGCATGGCATCAGGGTCCGGGAAAGCAGGGGTCGGATTAGACGGAACGGCGAGATCAGCGAAAGATGTCCAGTCGGCACGATCGAAACACCAACGGGGAGGGCGTGGCACCGGGGAGTAAGACGTAGGGGAGAGGACAATCGGGAAGTGGTCAGTCGCACAGTAATCATTAAAGACCTTCCAAGTAAAATCCAAGGATAGTGTAGGGGAACACAGAGACAAGCCAATACATGAGAAGGTACGGGTGCCGCTATCAAAATGCGTAGAGGAACCAGTGTTTAAAAGAAATAAATCGTGTGTACGAATCAGAGCCTCAAGGGAACGACCCCGTGTATTAACGGTAGAGTCACCCCACAGGGAATGCCTGCAATTAAAATCCCCTAAAAGGAGGAAAGGTGGAGGTAATAGAGAAAGGATCCTGTTTAATTCTGGAACATCGAGCGGGATCGAGGGGGAAAGGTATATGGAAACTACTGTAAGCCAGCGGGAAAGGAACACTCTGGCAAGCGTGCATTTAAGAGAGGTACGGATAGTTAACTGAGACACTGGGACATCAAGATGTACGAGGAGGCAAGTAGCATACTGGGAATGGGGAGAACTTATATAGGAGTAAAAAGGAATCGGGGAGGGGGCATTAGATAAACGCGATTCTTGTAAACTAATAACAAGTGGGCTAAACCTAGAGATAAGGTAACGAAGATCAACACGATGTGCTGCAAAACTACGAATGTTCCATTGTAAAATGGACATTATAAAGACAAAAAAGATTAAAAAGAAGACGCGTACAAGAGGGAAGAAAAGACGTACACTATATACAACATTATTTACAAAATACAGGTAACACCGTGGGTAGAAAATATAGCCAAGAGAGGCTAACGATGGGAAATAAGAGCAGGAATTGGAGAAGACGTTGAAGGGGAAGACTGGAAACCGGGGGGCATAGGGAGGTCTAACAGAGAAAGAGGAGAGGAAGGAGGAGGGCCGGAAGAGGGAGGAAGGACGGACGGCGGGTGGGAAGAGAAGGAGGGGGTAAGGGCAGGAGAAGGAAGAGGGGGAGGGTCAGGAGGAGGAAGAGGAGGAGGGCCCGGAGGAAGGCCAGAAGGGGGAGTGGAGGAAGAGGACGGGGCAGGGGAAGGCGGGAGAGGGGAAGGCGGGAGAGGGGTAGGGGGGAGAGAAGAGGGGGTAGGATGAACTTCGGCGTGAACAGTAGAAGGTGGTGGGTGGGAAGAACGGATAAATTCGTCAATCTGAGGTAGGGTTTCGTAGGAGAAATCTAGGGATGCAGGGACGGGAGGAGGAGGAGACTGGACGGAGAGAGGAGAAAGGGAAACAGAAGGAGAAGGAGGCGACTTCTTCTTCTTCTCGCAGGGACTTGAGCACCGCACATCACGGAGACCACCCTTACGTTTAAAAGAGGAAGCGGGCGAGGAAGAACGGAGCACAGGAGCCCGTTTGGTAGAGGAGAAGGGAAGTTTAGAGCGAGTAGGAGATTTGGGGCGACTAGAAGAGGAAGATGACGGAGAACGGGGGGGAGGCTTGGAACGGTGAGAGCGTGGAGGGAGACTAGAAGAGGAGGAACAAGGAAGAGAGCAATAGGAAGGGGTAGAAGTAGGAGAAGGACTGAGAACAGAGAAAGTGTTAGACAAAGGGACAGAAAAGGAAGAGACGGAAGGACGAACGGAGGAGACTGAAGAGGAGGAAGGAGAAAATCCAGGAGAAGCACCGGTAGAAGGAAGGGAGGCAGATGACGAAACTGGTGCGACCGGGGGGACGGAGGGAGCGGAGGCGGTGGAAGGAACCGAGGAACCAGAAAAAGGGGGGGGCGTGGTAGAGGGAGGCAAAGAAGAGGAGGGAGGAGACAGAGTCTTGGAAAATGACTGAGGGGTGAAGCCCAAGCGACGAGCCTCTTGGCGGGCTGCGGTGAGCGTAAGGCCGTGTCTCGCTTTGAGGACAGCAACCTCAGACTCGAACAGATGAACGGGGCAAATCTTAGAGTCGGCCGAATGAGACCCGCGGCAATTAAGGCAGAACTGGGACGTTGACTGACATTCGCCAACGGCATGTCCGGACTGCGCACAGCGCGGGCAGAGTGGGCTCTCAGCGGCTGTACGGCAGAACTTAGCCGGGTGGCCGAAACGCCAGCAGCTGCGACACTGGAGTGGACGGGGAAGAGACGCAGTCACAGGGAGGCGAGTACCACCGACAATAACATGGGCAGGAAGGGAAAGTCCATCAAAAGAGATCTTGGCAATGTTAGCGGGATGGCGGCGAAGGTCGCGAGGAGGGATAGTGTAGCACACCACACTAACCACCTTGTGGTCTTGAGCGACAACGATGTCCTTGACGAGGTCGGCGCAATCCGCGAAAGGACGACCCCCGAGACGGATGGAAGCGGGGATCAGGACAGTCCCTGTACAGGAGTTGAGTCGTTGATCTTTTTGAGCCGGGATGGGGGTGCCAGAACAATCGACGAAAGAGGACATAGCAGTAGCCTGAAGTTCGTTTTGGACGGTAACAAGACGGGAGGCATCATGGCGGGAGTGGAAGGTGACGTCCTTTCCCACCTGTTGAAGGAGACGCAGGTGGAAGAGGAGGTCATCACCGGCTAGAGGCGCAGAAGCAGGGATGGAGAAAAACTTAGTAAAGGAAGGAGGTGCAAAGAGAGAGGACATAGGGAGGACCGAGGAGCGAGGACGAGAAGAGGACGAAACTGGAGAAGAAGAGGAAAGAGAACGAGGGAGGGAGGGCAGAAAAGGGTCGAGGGTGACAAGACTAGAGGGAGAAGAGGAAGAAGAGGAAGACGCAGAAATAACTACAGGAGAGGAGATGAAATCCTGGGTAGTGGAGGGCGGAGAAAGACGTGACGAAGACGGAAGGGTAGGAGAAGGATTCGGAACGGTAATGGACGAGAGGGACGAGCGACGACCGAGGGATAGTTCAGCGGGCCGGTCGAGAGCACCCAAAACCATCCCCGACTCACCGTGCTCCCGCGGTGAACCGGACTGACAGCCAGACAACAGACCCCCAAGTGGCAGGCTGCATGCCACAAGGGGCTCACTCACCGGAACCACTAAAGCAGAAGCCATAAACAGGGAAGAACAGGGAAAAAAGCATAAGTCGTCACCATAGCAAGAGAAAAGGGGGTAAAGCATGGAAGAAGATACTGCGGTTACCAGGTGCCCCTGGCAACGAAAGGGAGAAAGACCTCCGCAGGGCCACGAAACCCAGAATGCGGCCAATTGAGATGGGACAGGTCTCGGCTTTGAGCTAGGGACCTTGTACAACCCGGGCATTTGTCCTGCAGCTTTGTCCCACGGAGAACGGGGCCGGCGTAGTCACCTGACACACTCACTGGGAAGAGAGAAGAGAGTCAGAAACCCCAAAGCTAACCCTATAGTGCCTATCCTCCAGCAACGAGCCTTGCGAGCCCTGGCCGGCAGCACCTGTCGCCAGGTGGACTCTGCCAACTCAGCAGTGATCAGAGACACCAAGGCGAAGCCCTAAGGAAACTAGAACCTCCGAAGCAGTTAAAGAGAAAGGAAGGAAGCAAACAGGGAAGTCAACCGGAAGGGAAGGGAGGGACGGGACCACAAAAGTTCAAGGGTGGGAGACTGGCCTCGGATGGCAGCCCCAGGAGAAAGCGGAAGAGGGAAAAACGAAAACTAGAAAGGAGGAGAAAGAAAAGGACATGACAAAATTAGTTGGAGGTGATAGGGAGAGCGGCCAAGAACCTTGGCCGCCCCACCTACAAGCCCGGAAGCCCCCAAACGGCGGCAACGAGTCATGTGGCAAGGGGGAAACCTGGAAAAGTGTAGTTAAGAAGAGTGAAAGAGATCGTGGTGGCGAGTATGTTTCTCGTAAGGGCACTGTTGTAGGGGCTCGTGTTTTGGGGCCCCCGTGTAGTTGTGCTATGAAGTGCTATGATAAGGTGGGGAGGGATCATGTGCAAACAGTTTTCGATGCTTACTGGGGACTGGGCAGCCACGATGCCCAATCTAATTATATTCTGTGCCGAGTTAGTGATTGTGAGAGTAAGAGAGTGCGGGTGAAAGGGAGGGAGAGCCGTCGCAGTGTTACTCGTTCATGAGTAATAATATTAAACAGATGTGTGTATGGTCGCCTTTGAGAACATGCATGCCATTGCACATAAAAGAGTGCGTAATGTGATGACCAAGGCTGCTTCCTCACCTAGTGGGACACTGACACCAGACCAGCGGGGCCGCAAAGAACCACCAAACAAAACCAGTGACATTCTCCTTACTGTGGTGCGAGATTTTTGTAACGAGCTGCCCACACTTCAGTCGCACTACTCTAGAATGAAGAACCCTGAACAACTCTACCTGCCCCCTGGATCAACCTGGCACGGACTTTACAAGGCTTTTCAAGATTATTTAGTGACGAAGGACCACCCCAAGGATGCAATGATTGAGTCCAGGTTTAAGGCGAAGGTCCAGGAATACAAAATAAGTATCCAAGCCCCTCGTAGCGACACATGTTCAACTTGTGACACCCTTAAAATTAAAATACAAGCCCTCGACCCAGAGAAAGACCAAGATGCCATCGCAACTCTTATTGTACAGCGCCATACACACCAAGCCAACGCAACTGCTGGGAGGAATTTTATCAATGTCTACATAAAGGATAAGAGTCCGGGGATTATAGCGATTGCAGTCGACCTACAACAGACACTACCTACCCCAAAGTTGACTGTCAGTGCCCAGTATTACCGCTGTAAACTCTGAACATACAATCTTGGAATACACAACCTGAAAACCAAACATCCATATTTTTATGTTTGGAACGAGAGTGAAGCCAAACGCGGGTCAGTCGAGGTTGCTAGCTGTCTCAACCACTTCCTCGAGAATCACATACCTGGCCAGGGATTGTACAAGCTAATCGTCTTTTCCGATAACTGTGCTGGCCAGAATAAAAACATTAATCTTGTACTATTCTATCTTCGCCTCATTCACTCCAAGCGTTTCTCGGGGATACACCACTACTACCTAGAGAGTGGCCACTCCTTCCTGCCCTGTGACCGTGACTTTGGTGTGCTGGAGAAGCACCAGCGGCCCCATGAGGTGTACACCACAGAGGACTACTGCAAGTACATGAGGTCCTGTCGCAAGGCCGATCCTGCTACCGTTGTCCGTATGTCTGCTGATGACTTTTTGGACTACGAGGTCCTTCAGCAGCACGTCTCGAAGGCCGGGCAGACGGCATCGGGGTTCAAGGCGGCCAAGTGACTGATTGCTTCCAACGAACACCCCCACTGCATCAAGGTGTCAGGTGGGTATGCTGATGGCTTCTATGAGGCCCGGGAATGGAAGCTTCAGAAAGGCCGCTCCAACAAGTATAACCCGGACACCTTTGACCTCTGTAAGGTCGCCCTGCCCAAGAGGTACCCCAACGGAGTGGTGCTGAACAAAAAAAAGCTAAATCACATTAAGTACCTCTCCACGTTTGTACCTCAGTCCTATCAGGACTTCTACACCAAACTCTTCACTGCCCAGGATGCATTGGGTGGTGGTGGTCACGTCAGTGGGGATGAGGAATCCGATGTCGACGACCCCGCCGATGACATCCTCGATTACTAACACCCCCCCCCCCTCCCACCTCTCACATTGACAAGCGGATTGGGCAGCAGTTTAGAGGTAAATAATATTCAACTTTATAATGATTTTATTACCATTGTTCACACATCAAACACGAAGGAACTAAGTCTTTTCTTATAATTTATGAAATTAAATTATTATAAAATGTAATTATGGGAATTATGCTTTCTAATTTGGACTAATTCTTAGTTACATCATGGTTATTCAAAAATATGAGTATGAAATAAATCGGCCCATAATTACGGATACACCAAAAAAACACCCATTACGTGTTTGTTTGTGTTTTTTAGGAATTACAGATTTTCACACAAACACTGATATGATTTCATCCATTTATTTACACTCTATCTGTTGATTATGCTATAATATAATTTGTGTGCTTTTTTATGTTTTAATAGAACACCACCAAACAGGAAGATGGAAAAACACGCATAAAACACGCAATTTTAGGAATTTTGCTTAAATGTTTCGGCTGTCTCCTAGTAATTGCAAAATGTTGTAATGTTCCAAGTATGAATGTAATCGAATAACATTTACGGGTACATAAAAAAACACCACTATGTGTTTGTTGGTGTTTTTCCTAATAATTACGGATTTCCACAAAAACATTGCTATGATTTTTCTTTACAATGTGTACACTCATTCTTTCGATCATACTACCATAATAATTTGTATGCATTTTGTATGTTTTGATAAAACACCATAAAACATGTCGAACGAAAAACACGCATAAAACACGCAATTTTTGGAATATTGCTTTCAAATTTGAACTGCTTCTTAGTGTTATCAAGTACTCTGAAATTATCATGTTTGAATTTAAATTGAACAATAAACACACATACACAAAAACACACCCCTTGGTGTTTTATGGTGTTATATTATTATTTTCAGATTTTCAGAAAAAAACACCAACATCATTTTTATTTGTCGAGAGCTTTCCATTGATGTATAATATTGTCATAGGAGTATAATTTTGGAGTGCAGTACCTTTCTTAGACTTTAACCCCTTATTACTCGAAACTGTGATTTGGTTCGTAGGCCCCTTGACTTCGAGAGGCCTCGACTTGTATTGGCGCATATCCTATCTGCCCACCAAATATTGTATATCATAGATAAACAGACAGGCAGACGGACAGATACACTAACGCGGGCGAAAACATAACAGCTGTCCAACTTCATAGTCGTAGATAAAAAAATATTGCATATCACTTAATTAAAGTTCCAAGTAGTATGCATATTACAATGTATTACTCTTGGTGTCGTATATAGATATGTTACTCATACATATACAGCACATGGACACCAAAATTTGGTGCTGCCGACTGTGAGGCTCTTTGGCAGTACTTATTTGATTTCCTATGGAATGACTTCTGCTTCCATGGCCGAGGACCCGAGGAGAGTGCTAAACGCATGCATTACCGAGGTAATCCTCTCGAACATGGAAGCGTACTTTCCATTTGCTTTATCTCAGTCTAATGCAAACAACCTTGGTTTACCCACGATTGTTCTACTGCTCTCCGCAACAAGGAAGAAGCATTCAAACAGTACCGATGCCTTAAAAATCAAGAATCTCTTTCTTCCTATGTTTCTGCTCGGAATCAAACCAAATCTGTTCTTCGACTTGCCAAGTACGCTTTCACCAATAATAAATTCACTAAACTATCCAACTCTAGGTCTTCCCAAGCTTTCTGGCATCTAGCCAAAAACCTCTCCAACAATTTTTCTTCCTCATCTTTCCCTCCCCTTTTCCACTCTGATGGCACAACCATCACTTCTTCCTCTGACAAAGCTGAACTCTTCGCTCAAACCTTTGCTAGAAACTCCACCTTGGATGATTCCGGTGCTATTCCTCTCTCTCTCCTACTTATGCCTAATATCCTAATCTCGTCTTAAGATGTACTTTCTAACCTCTCTGGGCTTAATACTAAGAAGGTGTACGGTCCGGACGGTGTTCCTCCTGTTGTACTCAAAAACTGCGCTTCCGCTGCCTGGGCAAACTCCTTTGTCTCTGTCTCTCCTCTAATGTCTTCCCTTCATGCTGGAAGTTTGCTCTTATTCAACCTGTCCCAAAGAAGGGTGACCGCTCTCAACCCTCCAACTATCGTACAATTGCTCTCATCTCCTGTATCTCTAAAGTTTTTGAAACTCTTCTTGCTTCTAAATATCTTAAGCATTACTCTTCTCATAATCTAATCTCAGATCGCCAGAATGGCATCCTTAAGAGTTGCTCTACTGGTGATCTTCTTACATATCTTATTAACTCTTGGTCATCCTCATTTCGGAACTTCGGTGAGAATTTGTCTATTGCACTAGACATATCGAAGGCCATCGATAGAGTCTGGCACAAATCTGTAATTTGTAAACTACCCTCTTTTGGTTTCTATCCCTCCATCTGTGACTTTGTCTCAAATTTCCTTTCCGACCGTTCCATAGCTGCGGTTGTGAATGGCCACCATTCATTTCCTCAATCTATCAACTCCAGTGTTTCTCATTTTTTTTTTTCCTATCTCCATTTATCTTTCTATTATGCATTAACGACCTTTTCAACTGCACCTGCAGCCCCATTCATTAATATGCTGACAACTCTACATTACACTATTCAACTAGCCTTCCACAACTTCATTCACAGCAGGAACTCCAAAACTCACGTTAATGAGGAAATAAAGCACCATTCTTCTGATCTCTCTACTATCTCTAATTGAGGCAGAGAAAACCTTGTTACTTTCCAGAAAGTAGCATACAAATTAACCCTTCATCTTCTCTTAATATTCTTGGTGTCTCTTTTTCTTCCGATCTCTCTTGGAAAGATCATATTACCAATCTTGCTAAAAACAGCTTCCCAGAAGCTGGGTGTGCTGCACCGCCTCCGGTAGTTCTTTACCCTTGCACAGTGTGTCCATGTATTGAGTATTGTTCACACGTGTGGGGAGATCCTCTCACACAGCACTAATAGACAAAGTAGAAAAGATAGCCTTCCATCTCATTAACTCACGTCCACTCACCAATTCTCTGCAGTCTCTCTCTCTTCGCTGCAATGTTGCATCTCTTTCCCTATTCTACCGCTATTACAATAATCAGTGTTCCTAAGAGCTCTCTCAGCGTCTGCCAACCCCTCTTCGTAGAGCACGTAGCACCCGACTTGCAACATAATTCCAACCTTACTCTGTGCAACTCTCCAAACCAAGAGTGAAACGTTATTCGCGATCTTTCTTCTATTCAACAGCTGAGCTCTAGAACTCTCTCCCAGAATCAGTCTTTCCCTCATCCTATGACTTAAGTTTCTTCAAACGCTGTGTGCCCAGGTGTTTTTGCTCGAACGTCCAATGATTTTGGCCTTGTCAGTCTTTCAACGCTGGGAGAGGCACTCGTCACAGGCAGTTCTGTCTTTTGTCTCCCTCGCTCACATAGACTAAAAAATAGGCCTATGTACCGAAATATGTTGTAAACCAGTTCTGTACCGGTACCGTCCTATTGAATTTACTCTGGCTACCATTACACGATTTTAATCAGAATAATACGGACCTCCAGCAATTAACAAGCTCGGAACTATCTCACTTAACCATATTTACTTCCTCAAATACTTCTAAAGCTGCACAAAATCGTCTAAACATAGCTCGAACAAAAATAAAAAGGGATTAAGGGGAGGTTTATAGTTTGTTCCTTAGAACTCCATGAAGCTTAAGATTACACCCCTTAGACCCCCTTTCAAGATAAATTTGTACCTTTTTTCGGTAGAAAAATGTCCCGGTTGAAGGCCGGTTACTCATAAATTACATAGCATATTACAGGCTCGAAAGCACTCGCCAGAATCAAAATTTACTCCTAAAAGGCACAAAAGGTCTTAAAACTGACGGTAATGGGGCGAAAGTTCTTATAGTCGCCAAATTAATGGGGTGAACGTCTTAAAATCTAAAAAAAAGGGGGCTAAGCATGGGGGAGAAAGGGGTCCAGAAAAATATCCCTCAAGTGGAAATCTCCCCTTAATAATGAAAGCTTGGTATATACAGTATATGATGCACAGCTTTACTAGTTCCCTATCTTTCCATTAACACCTGTACCATCTTGGTATATACAGTATATGATGCACAGCTTTACTAGTTCCCTATCTTTCCATTAACACCTGTACCATCTTGGTATATACAGTATATGATGCACAGCTTTACTAGTTTCCTATCTTTCCATTAACACCTGTACCATCTTGGTATATACAGTATATGATGCACAGCTTTACTAGTTTCCTATCTTTCCATTAACACCTGTACCATCTTGGTATATACAGTATATGATGCACAGCTTTACTAGTTCCTATCTTTCCATTAACACCTGTACCATCTTGGTATATACAGTATATGATGCACAGCTTTACTAGTTCCCTATCTTTCCATTAACACCTGTACCATCTTGGTATATACAGTATATGATGCACAGCTTTACTAGTTCCCTATCTTTCCATTAACACCTGTACCATCTTGGTATATACAGTATATGATGCACAGCTTTACTAGTTCCCTATCTTTCCATTAACACCTGTACCATCTTGGTATATACCGTATAATTATGATGCACAGCTTTACTAGTTCCCTATCTTTCCATTAACACCTGTACCATCTTGGTATATACAGTATATGATGCACAGCTTTACTAGTTCCCTATCTTTCCATTAACACCTGTACCATCTTGGTATATACAGTATATATTCTGTTTCTAATTTTTATAAATGATCTCCTTAACTGTACCTTAATTCCCATCCATTCATACGCAGACGACTCAACCTTACACTACTCCATTAGTTTTTCAGAACGCCCCAGCCAGCAATCCCTCAACGACAAACGTAATGAAGCCATAGAACTCTTAAATTCTGATCTAAATACTATTTCCAATTGGGGCAGAGAAAACCTTGTTAACTTTAATGCTTCCAAAACCCAATTTCTCCATCTATCTACCCATCAGGATCTCCCAGCGGACTATCCCTTATTCTTCAACAATACAAAAATCAACCCTTCATCTTCTCTCAATATTCTTGGTGTCTCTTTTTCTTCTGCTCTTATTTGGAAGGACCATATTACCAGTCTTGCTAAGGCAGCCTCCCAGAAGCTGGGTGTGCTCAACCGCCTTAGGGGGTTCTTTTCCCCTGCACAGTTTCTTGCTCTGTACAGGGGCATAGTGCGGCCTTGTATTGAGTATTGTTCACATGTGTGGGGAGGTTCCTCTCACACCGCTCTCCTAGACAAAGTTGAAAGGAAGGCCTTTCGTATCATTAACTCCCGTCCACTCACCAGCTCTCTGCAATCTCTCTCTCTCCACCGCAATGTTGCATCTCTCTCGCTATTCTATCGCTACTATAATAATCAGTGTTCCTCAGAGCTATCCCAGTGCATACCACCTCCTTTACGTAGGGCACGTGGTACCCGTCTTGCAACTCAATCCCACCCCTACTCTGTGCAACTCTCCAACCCAAGAGTGAAACGTGTGATGCATGTCGAGTGTGAGCATGCAGTACAGAACGCCTAGTCGTGCCCCACTCTCGCTAGGATCGTCAGGGCAGGAACTTTGGCTGTAGTTTGTGTAGAGTTTCCTAACTAAGTTCATGTGAGCCGTTGCACTATAAGTATTATGAATATGTATGTTGTTTTCATCTGAGTCAACGAGTTCTATTTTATATCATTAGTTATAAGTATTGTGTATAAAACTTATTTGTAATGATGAGAGGAGAGAGAGAGATTACGTAACGGGGGGTCAGTGGGTGCGCCATGCGGGAGGTGGGCCTAACTCACTAGCACTCCCCCCCCCTCCCTCCTCCCCCTCAGTGTGTGGGAAAGCCTTTGTCTATCCCAGATTGAGAGATAAATTACGTAATGATTGTCAGTGGGCGGTCCTTAGTAGTTTACGTTGGGCTCACTAGAGGGCCGAGTATAAAAAGGGAAGTCTCGCCACATTTTCTTCAGAACTCATTTGGCAGAGCGACTTCTCATTTCCCTTGCTACTATATATATTCTTCTGACTGATGTGAACTTTCTCTACTACCGTACATTCTATCTCCTCTTTTCCCGACCCTTTTTAACTTCAATGGTCCCGCTGGTGCAGAGCTAGTCAGCCAACGTATTATCGCTTGAGTTCTCACGAGATATATGCCTAGTAGATAGCCTATTTTGGAAGGGATAATTTAGAATAGGATTGATTAATGTTTGTTGCACTCGTATATGCATTTCCCTGTGTATTATTATTATTGTTCCTGTTTTCTGCTGGTCTAGGTAATGCTAGACTGGGATAAGGCTACTGGTGTTGTGATTCCCGATGTGTACTAGATTTTGTTGAACCTGTACAATCGCAACGGAGACGTGGGAAGCCTAGGTGGTCTTTCTGACTGTGTACCTTGTGAGTTTAGCACTGTGTTGCGAGTGAGGGCTTTTGCCTCTGCCACCCAACACTGTACTAACTCGTTTGCTTTGACTTTGAGAGGATCGCCAGGAGAGAACCAGATACTAGCGATCTGGATCTCTCAAAAGAGCATCCCGTCAATTAACGTAATTTGGCCGCACAGCCTTAAGGACCTCGCTAGGCTACGAGCCGCTTGCTCAGCCATTGTTTCCTAGCCTACTACATCCCAGCTAGACTTTGCTCGATCAGCAGATACAGAATAGTATTGAAGCTTTCCTTATGTACAATATTGTTTATGCACTATTGATTTCATGTGTTGCACGCTTAGCTACTTTAGTGATTAGTGGCCCACGAGCACAATCCGAGTAGGCTATTGCCGGTGCATTGGCGGAGTACTTCTTTTTAATGTTTGCCATTTACTATTGCATATTCTTATAATTCTTCTTATGTCAATTTAAACCTTTAATGATATGTAATTGTCAGTGTTTTGCTTATTTGAATAGCTGTTCAAAATCCGATACGTACTTCTTACGGGCATCCGAGAAGCATCTAACTTTATCAGAAGATTCCTTGCTCGATGCTTAAGGACTATTAATTTAACGTAACGTAATAGTGCCGATCCGAAGTAGAGGGTGGAGGACTTCTTAAGTTCTTAGTCAAGGGTGGATTACTTCGGCTTCGGCCAACACTATTCTTTGGTGTTGTTGTTTCTTACTTCTTTGTTTGATTGTTGACCAGACTAGATAATTCCTGTCTCTTTATTAGTCTGTTGTTGAACACTAGTACCGAGTTCTTATATACCCCGTTATAGCAGATCGAACTCTGGAGGGTATTGGTGTTTTTTGTTCGGCTGGCAGTACTCAGGGTTTGGGATCGTGTGTTTCCGTTGTGGCAGCGAGCCGTACTCGAGTCCTGAGTGAGAGCCCTTGTGTACCCGAGTGCCAGGTCGTAACAAACGTTACTCTCAAACTTTCTTCTACTCAACAGCTGAGCTCTGGAACTCTCTCCCAGAATCAGTCTTTCCCTCTTCCTATGACTTAAATTACTTCAAACTCCGTGTGTCCAGGCATTTTGGCTCGAACGTCCCTTGATTTTGGCCCTGTCACTCTTTCAACTATGGGGGAGGCACTCGCTATAGGCAGTTATGCCTTTTGCCTCCCTCAATCACATAGAAAAAAAATAAATAAAATAAAAATATGATGCACAGCTTTACTAGTTCCTATCTTTCCATTAACACCTGTACCATCTTGGTATATACAGTATATGATGCACAGCTTTACTAGTTCCCTATCTTTCCATAAACACCTGTACCATCTTGGTATATACAGTATATGATGCACAGCTTTACTAGTTCCCTATCTTTCCATTAACACCTGTACCATCTTGGTATATACAGTATATGATGCACAGCTTTACTAGTTCCCTATCTTTTCATTAACACCTGTACCATCTTGGTATATACAGTATAATTATTTATGATGCACAGCTTTACTAGTTCCTATCTTTCCATTAACACCTGTACCATCTTGGTATATACAGTATATGATGCACAGCTTTACTAGTTCCCTATCTTTCCATTAACACCTGTACCATCTTGGTATATACAGTATATGATGCACAGCTTTACTAGTTCCTATCTTTCCATTAACACCTGTACCATCTTGGTATATACAGTATATACCATATATATATTTCTTTAGCAGGTAGTAGGGGTAGGCAGCCCCGCCCAGGGAAGTACTACCGCCAAGGTTTCGGGAGACTCAGGGAATAGCCTGAATTCCATTTTCTCTCCCAGGCCTTGGTAGCTGGATACATATCTTTCTGCCTCACACATCAGGGGTATCAGGAAAACCCTCTTTATATAACATACACATCCAACTCCACGACATTGCCCTACATTGCTATCCTCTATCCATAAACCACTACTCTTCCCACTACATATCATACATGTAACACCATACACCTTACCCAATAAATATGGCAGTACAATTGCTAAGAGCAAACCTGGTGGTCCCTCGGATATCCACCCCCGGCAGTGTTGGGTCATTGACACAGGGCCCTCCCGGTCGTCATCATGTGACTGTGTCGAGAGCATTGCAACGTCCCAAAGCTGCTCGTCGGTGCAGCTTTTTCTTTAGCAATATAAGGGGACTTCACTCTAACATCAATTCTGTACACCAATTTCTTCAAGCAGAATCCCCTACTCTCCTTTTTTTGACAGAGACTCAAGTAACATCCACATCTGACACGTCTAGATTTAATTTTCCAGGTTATCAACTGCTCCAAAATTTCAGACCTAAAGGAGGTGTATGTTGCTTCGCAAAATCTGAAATTGCCATGGAGGAGGTTACTAGTTTCAATTGTCCCTATTTTGATTATTCTATATACAAATTAATTTCTGCTGGTAAATTTAAATACATATGTTGCATCTACCGTTCCCCAAATACTCCTCCAGAGCAAAGTCTTTTTGATTCTCTGTCCTCACAACTCAGTGTCCTCAACTTAAATGCTTCTTCTGAAATCATTGTGTTGGGTGATTTTAATGTCCATAATGTTGAATGGCTCACTCATTCAGCCAGGACTGATGATGCTGGTCTTGAATGTGAGCTATTTGCAGACTCATTTAATCTCACTCAACTAGTCAACCAACCCACCCGTGTACCAGATAATCCTAATCATAATTCCCACCTACTGGACTTATTTTTAACAACCAATTAAGAAAATTATGATGTTACAGTGAGGTCCCCGCTTGGATCTTCTGATCACTGTCTGATACAGGCCACCTGTCTATCACCTACCACACCTTCCCACTCTGAACCTGTTTTGGTGACTAAATGGCATTACGATAGGGCAGACTGGGAGGGTCTTCAGGGTTTCTTTATTGATATTCCCTGGACCTCTTTCTTTTCTAATGATGCACACTCCACCTTGAGCCACATACAAGATTTTGTAAAAATTGGAATGGAAACTTTTATTCCTCATCAAAAGTACAGTAAAAGATCTAATTCACCTAAATGGTTTGACCATAATTGTGCTAGAGTAACTGAACAAAAAGCAATAGCCTACAATGCATACACAAGATCAAAAACTCATGAAGCCTTTAATTACTTTAGAAACATCAGAAATCATGCCAAAACTGTATTAAACCTAACTAAATCAAACTTTCTCCACAAGCAGGTAAATAAACTTCTAAATAATCCAAATGATAACACAAATTTTTGGTCTACTCTTAACTCATTTAAATCCAACTTCACTACTGCTTCATCCATTCCACCATTAAAATCTCCGACTGGCAATCTTGTAAGTGACCCACGAGGTAAAGCTAACCTTCTTGCGGATATTTTCTCCACCAACTCAACCTTAGATGAAATAAATCAAGATGTCCCTGTACTTAATTTTAATTCGCCTGAAATTCCCTCACTGAAGATCCACACCAGACATGTCAAAACTATTTTGCAGAATCTCTCAGTAGATAAGGCTCCTGGTCCAGATGAAATTCCTCCAATAGTACTTAAGAATTGCTCCTTGGTGCTCGCTCCTGTATTGGCAAAAAATTTCCGTCTGTGTACTCATACCTCATGCTTCCCAGTACCCTGGAAAGAAGCAAACATCCATCCAGTTCCTAAAAAAGGTGCCTCTTCAGATCCATCAAACTACAGACCAATAGCTATAACTTCCACTCTTGGTGATGGGCTGGTCTATCAGAGTGAGAACTGAGCGATCTCTGCCATACCCATAGCTTACTCTGACTGTTCCTTTTACTTATATATTTTCTAGATCTCAAGTGACGGCGTCTCTTGCGTGGATTGACCTCTTAATCTACCAAGATTGGAAGCCAAAGCGTCACATCTTTCCTTTGCCCTTCAACTTTCTCTTCATAATTGCTGAGGGGCACAGGGCCCTGGGTGGGGCTTTGGTTTTCCGGGCGTTTCCGCGCCCTCCTCAGCTCCCCGCCATGGAGTGGCTTCGGTCACCCAGGCTTTATTGTGGTCGGCGGGGAGGGTTCTGTGGGGGCGCTCGGTTGTGGCCTTGGCCTTGCTCGGGGCCTTGGGGCTGTTCGGCCAGGCAGCTTGGGGAAAAACAACAACAACAACAACAACTTCCACTCTTGGTAAAGTCTTTGAAATTATATTAAATAATCACATAATTAAGCATCTTGAGAATAATAAATTAATCAGTGATAGGCAATATGGTTTTAGACGATGTCGATCAACTGCAGACATGCTTTGCCTTCTTACGCATCAAATCAACCAAGCTACAGACCAACATGGTGAAACACATACAATAGCACTGGATATATCAAAGGCATTTGATAGAGTCTGGCATCAATCCTTATTGTCGAAGATGTCACACTACGGCCTTGCATCATTAGTTCCACTAATTTCTTCTTATCTTCATAACAGAAAAATATGTGTAATGGTAGATGGCCTTTATTCTCAATTTCACTCAATAAATGCTGGTGTTCCCCAGGGATCAGTTTTGGCCCCAATTCTGTTCCTCATTCATATCAATGATCTCATATCTACCACTCATAATCCAATACATTCCTACGCAGATGACTCAACACTCCACAGTTCCTTCACATTTACCAATTCTTTCACCCAACCCGATCTTATAAATTCAAAAATAAACACTGCAATTTCTCTGAACCAGGACCTTTCTAGAATTAATGGATGGGGACAAAAGAATCTAGTTTCCTTTAATGCACAGAAAACCAAATACATTCAATTTTCTAACCGACAGAATCTCACTGACTCCCATATATTTTTTAATGATGTAAATATTCCCACTTCCCCCTAGTATTGACATTCTCGGTGTAACATTAACTACTAACTTGAGCTGGACACATTATGTTAGAAGCATTACTAAGAATGCCTCTAAAAAACTGGGACTCCTGTACAGAGTTCGAGAATTCTTCACTGACGAGCAGTTGGCCGTGATATATAAAAGTCATGTGCGTTCTCAGATGGATTACTGTTCACCTCTGTGGGGTGGAAGTGGAGTGGTTGCATTGAGGCAGTTGGACAAAATTCAAAATAAAGCTATTAGATTAATCAATAACCCTGCAATCACACAGGACCTTCCTACATTATCCATACGAAGAAACGTTGCATCCCTTGCATTATTCTACAGATATTTTCACAGCAATTGTTCCGAGGAACTTGCTTCAATTGTGCCGCCTCTCCACATCTTTCCGCGTAGAACTAGGGCAGCTGAGAGCGCCCATGAATTTACACTTTCTCCTCCACAATGCAGAACTTCTGCTTATCAGAATTCATTTATCCCCAGAGCTACTACTCTTTGGAATTCACTTCCCTCGAATTGCTTTCCACAAACTTACAATCTGCAAATGTTTAAATCCAGTTGTTACAAACATTTTATGAATGGAGGATGCCTTTAGCACATGGACCTTTTTGTTTTACCTGTGTTTTTCCTTCCTCCGTTCATTGTCTCTTTAAAAAAAAAAAAAAAAAATATGATGCACAGCTTTACTAGTTCCCTATCTTTCCATTAACACCTGTACCATCTTGGTATATACAGTATATGATGCACAGCTTTAATAGTTCCTATCTTTCCATTAACACCTGTACCATCTTGGTATATACAGTATATGATGCACAGCTTTACTAGTTCCTATCTTTCCATTAACACCTGTACCATCTTGGTATATACAGTATATGATGCACAGCTTTACTAGTTCCTATCTTTCCATTAACACCTGTACCATCTTGGTATATACAGTATATGATGCACAGCTTTACTAGTTCCCTATCTTTCCATAAACACCTGTACCATCTTGGTATATACAGTATATGATGCACAGCTTTACTAGTTCCCTATCTTTCCATTAACACCTGTACCATCTTGGTATATACAGTATATGATGCACAGCTTTACTAGTTCCCTATCTTTCCATTAACACCTGTACCATCTTGGTATATACAGTATAATTATTTATGATGCACAGCTTTACTAGTTCCTATCTTTCCATTAACACCTGTACCATCTTGGTATATACAGTATATGATGCACAGCTTTACTAGTTCCCTATCTTTCCATTAACACCTGTACCATCTTGGTATATACAGTATATGATGCACAGCTTTACTAGTTCCTATCTTTCCATTAACACCTGTACCATCTTGGTATATACAGTATATGATGCACAGCTTTACTAGTTCCCTATCTTTCCATTAACACCTGTACCATCTTGGTATATACAGTATATGATGCACAGCTTTACTAGTTCCTATCTTTCCATTAACACCTGTACCATCTTGGTATATACAGTATTATGATGCACAGCTTTACTAGTTCCCTATCTTTCCATTAACACCTGTACCATCTTGGTATATACAGTATATGATGCACAGCTTTTCTAGTTCCTATCTTTCCATTAACACCTGTACCATCTTGGTATATACAGTGTATGATGCACAGCTTTACTAGTTCCCTATCTTTCCATTAACACCTGTACCATCTTGGTATATACAGTATATGATGCACAGCTTTACTAGTTCCTATCTTTCCATTAACACCTGTACCATCTTGGTATATACAGTATATGATGCACAGCTTTACTAGTTCCTATCTTTCCATTAACACCTATACCATCTTGGTATATACAGTATATGATGCACAGCTTTACTAGTCCCTATCTTTCCATTAACACCTGTACCATCTTGGTATATACAGTATATGATGCACAGCTTTACTAGTTCCTATCTTTCCATTAACACCTGTACCATCTTGGTATATACAGTATATGATGCACAGCTTTACTAGTTCCTATCTTTCCATTAACACCTGTACCATCTTGGTATATACAGTATATGATGCACAGCTTTACTAGTTTCCTATCTTTCCATTAACACCTGTACCATCTTGGTATATACAGTATATGATGCACAGCTTTACTAGTTCCCTATCTTTCCATTAACACCTGTACCATCTTGGTATATACAGTATATGATGCACAGCTTTACTAGTTCCTATCTTTCCATTAACACCTGTACCATCTTGGTATATACAGTATATGATGCACAGCTTTACTAGTTTCCTATCTTTCCATTAACACCTGTACCATCTTGGTATATACAGTATATGATGCACAGCTTTACTAGTTCCCTATCTTTCCATTAACACCTGTACCATCTTGGTATATACAGTATATGATGCACAGCTTTACTAGTTCCTATCTTTCCATTAACACCTGTACCATCTTGGTATATACAGTATATGATGCACAGCTTTACTAGTTTCCTATCTTTCCATTAACACCTGTACCATCTTGGTATATACAGTATATGATGCACAGCTTTACTAGTTCCTATCTTTCCATTAACACCTGTACCATCTTGGTATATACAGTATATGATGCACAGCTTTACTAGTTCCCTATCTTTCCATTAACACCTGTACCATCTTGGTATATACAGTATATGATGCACAGCTTTACTAGTTCCTATCTTTCCATTAACACCTGTACCATCTTGGTATATACAGTATATGATGCACAGCTTTACTAGTTTCCTATCTTTCCATTAACACCTGTACCATCTTGGTATATACAGTATATGATGCACAGCTTTACTAGTTCCTATCTTTCCATTAACACCTGTACCATCTTGGTATATACAGTATATGATGCACAGCTTTACTAGTTTCCTATCTTTCCATTAACACCTGTACCATCTTGGTATATACAGTATATGATGCACAGCTTTACTAGTTCCTATCTTTCCATTAACACCTGTACCATCTTGGTATATACAGTATATGATGCACAGCTTTACTAGTTTCCTATCTTTCCATTAACACCTGTACCATCTTGGTATATACAGTATATGATGCACAGCTTTACTAGTTTCCTATCTTTCCATTAACACCTGTACCATCTTGGTATATACAGTATATGATGCACAGCTTTACTAGTTTCCTATCTTTCCATTAACACCTGTACCATCTTGGTATATACAGTATATGATGCACAGCTTTACTAGTTTCCTATCTTTCCATTAACACCTGTACCATCTTGGTATATACAGTATATGATGCACAGCTTTACTAGTTTCCTATCTTTCCATTAACACCTGTACCATCGACATCCTTTTTATTGTATTCTGGCTACTACTAATCGATTGTATTCAGTTAAGGAAGGATCTATAGCAATGATAGGCTGTGAACTATTTCAATCAACCTCTTACATACCACAGATCCTTCCTAAGGTATACATCAAATCGTATGAAATTATGAATATAGCTAGAATATAATATAACAAATATCGCTGGTACAGGAATGGCTAAGTATTAAGAAATCGGCTGATAAAAGACTCAAATTTACCGTCAGCTGTGAAAAATTATACTCTAGTAAACTTACAATTACTATTACAAAATATACTCTAG
>JBAKBP010009413.1:0-83964 GCA_037953745.1 Lithodes maja
GTTGAGGATATCGTGGAAGAAGTCTAAGAGGTTTGTTAAACAGGAACGTTTTTTACGAAAGCCGTGTTGAGTATCTTTAAGTATGTTATTTTCCTCTAAGTGATTTACGAGTCTGTCTCGTATGACCGTTTCTAGCATTTTACATACAACTGAGGTTAAGCTAATTGGACGATAGTTACTGGGTAGGGATTTGCTGCCTTTTTTGAATATCGGTGTTACGTTGGCTAGCTTCCACTGATCAGGCATAGTTCCAGACTGCAAGGATTTATTGAATAGTAATGTCAGTGGTTTGGAGAGCTCATTCTTAGCTTCCTTTAGAACTCTAGGCGAGATTGTATCAGGTCCTGGCGTTTTATTTACTTTGAGTTTATCTAAACAATTCAATACTTCTCTCTCTGTAACGGTGATATTGCTTAGAACATCTGAATTATCAATCTGAATCGGCGATGGTGTAGGGATATCACTGAGGTCTTCGGTTGTAAAAACTGATGCAAAGAAGGTATTGAGGGCATTACTCATTTGTACTTCGTCTTTGGTGTATTCTCCTTTTTCATCGACTAACGGTCCAACAGTTGAAGTAACTACTTTTTTCTTTCTGATATAACTATAGAATTCTTTCGGGTTTGTTTTACTTTGATTCGCAATATGTAACTCTAAGGTCTTTTTACTTTGCTTAATTAATTTTTTGGCTTTGCGTCGTAGCTCTACAAATTTCACCCGTTCTTCGTCATTTTGTGAGGATTTTAATCTATCATTAGCAAATTTTTTAGCAAGCAGGCAGTTTGAAATATCTTTATTCCACCATTTGGGCTTATTATTATGGCCTGGACGCCGTATTTTCGATGGTATGCAGTCTTGCACTGCTTTTAGGTAAGTGGTTTCGAATAACTTCCAAGATGTATTTATGTCGTTATTGTTAATTAAAAAGCTCCAGTCAGTTTCTTTAAACATAGCTCTAAGTTTATGGAAGTTTGCTTTCTTGAAATTAGGGACTTTTTCGATGCTACTATTTGGTTCGTTACTAGTAAACTTTAAAGTGAAAGTTATCGTACGATGGTCGCTGTTACTGAATTCATCACCAACATTCAAATTCTCTATCAATTCTTCTTTTGTTGCAAGTACAATGTCAAGAACGTTATTACCACGGGTCGGCGTTCGAACAAATTGATAAAGCGAACTCTCTTGCAAGTTCGTATACAAGTCATGTCCGGAGTGTGAAGTAAGAGTATCGCCCCACTTGGTCACAGGTAAATTAAAGTCGCCAAAAATTACGGTATCTTGTGAGTTACTTACATCTGCAATTTGTTCGTAAATTTCTCGGTCAGTTTGCACTGATTGAGCTGGAGGTCTGTATATTAACGCAAGTATTATTTTTGTACCTTTATTATTCTTTATTAGCACAAAAGATGTGTCGACGTTCACAATTTGAGGTTTTGACACGAGGGTCGGGTTAAGACTTTCTTTGATATAAAATAAAACGCCACCTCCATTTTTATTTATTCGACTGTTCTCAAACATTACATAACCGGGAAGTGAATACTCTGCTAAAAAGTCTCTATCTTCTGTATTGAGCCAAGATTCTGTTATGCCAATCACATCATAATTTTCTGTAAACACTAGTTCCTCTAAATCTGAAAATTTATTGCGTATGCTACGAGCGTTTGCATAGAAAACCTTTAAAGTTGCGGTTTTAGAACTCGCAGAACGTTCTTTCATCGAATTTTTGGTTCTGGTCGGATCTACATTTACATTCATGGCTGTCCTCGGTCCTCGGTCGTTATCCCTGACGGTTTTGAATTTGGGTCGTGTTGGTGAAGATTTATCCAAATTCGCGGTTCTTGACGGATTACTATTTAATTCCTTTGTAGGTTGCCGTCCTCGCTGTCTTCGGTCCTCCTTCCTGGTTGTCCTGTGCTGAGTCGATTTCTTCTCCGAAAATCCTTCACCGCAGGATACACAAGGGTACACAAGGGCTCTCAATCAGGACTCGAATACGGCTCGCTGCCACAACGGAAACACACGATCCCAACCCCTGAGTACTGCCAGCCGAACAAAAAACACCAATACCCTCCAGAGTTCAATCTGCTATAATGGGGTATACAAGAACTAGGTACTAGTGTTCAACAACAGACTAATAAAGAGACAGGAATTATCTAGTCTGGTCAACAATCGAACAATGAAGTAAAAAACAACAACACCAAAGAATAGTGTTGGCCGAAGCCGAAGTAATCCACCCTTGACTATGAACTTAAGAAGTCCACCACCCTCTACTTCGGATCGGCACTATTACGTTACGTTAATTAATAGTCCTTAAGCATCGAGCAAGGAATCTTCTGAAAAAAGTTAGATGCTTCTCGGATGCTCGTAAGAAGTACGTATCGGATTTTGAACAGTAATTCAATAAGCAAAAACACTGGCAATTAAATACTATTAAAGGCTTAAATTGGCATTAGAATAATTAAAAGAATATGCAATAGTAAATGGCAAACATTAAAAGGAAGTACTCCGCAAATGCAACGGCAATAGCCTACTCGGATTGTGCTCGTGGGCCACTAATCACTAAAGTAGCCAAGCTTGCAACACATGAAATCAATAGTGCATGAACAATATCATACATAAGGAAAGCTTCAGTACTATTCTGTATCTACTAATCGAGTAAAGTCTAGCTGGGGTACTGTAGGCAAAAAGGTAGCAGTGACTGAGCAAAAACGGCTCGTAGCCTAGCGAAGTCCTCACGACTGTTTAAAGTATTACGTTAAAACTAACAAGTGCACTTTGAGAAATCCAGATCCCTTGTATCTGGTTTTCTCCCGGCTCCTTGACAAAGTAAAAACAAACTGTTAATAAAATACAGGGTGGTTAGGCTCTTTCCCTCACGCACTGTAAATTATTAACTCAACACAGTCAGCCGCGAAGACAACCTAGGCTTCACTGAACCGAAACGAGTATGCAGGTTTATCGCTTAACCACTGCATCAAACAACAACTCGTAACACAGAAAAGCCTTACCCCAGTCTAGCATTACCTAGACTAGCAGAAAACAGGAATAATAATAATAACACACAGGGAAATGCATATACAAGTGCAACAAACATAAATCAATCCTATTCTAAGTCAACCCTTCCAAAATAGGCTATCTAATAGGCAAGTATCTCGTGAGAACTCAAGCGATAATACGTTGGCTGACTATCTCTGCACCAACGGGACCATGGAAGTTAAACAGGGCAGGGAAAAGAGGAGATAAGAATGTAAGGTAGTAGAGAAAGTTCCCATCAGTCAGAAGAATATATATAGTTAGCAAGGGAAATGAGAGGTCGCTCTGCCTAATGAGTTCTGATGAAAAAATGGCTAGACTTCCCTTTTATACCCGGCCCTCTAGTGAGCCCAACATGAACTACTAAGGACCGCCCACTGACAACCACTACAACCATTACGTAATTTCTCTCTCTCCTCTGGGATACACAAAGGCTCCCCCTAGCACTGAGGGAGGGAGGAGTGCTAGTGAGTTAGGCCTACCTCCTGCCTGGCGTACTCACTGACACCTAACTGTGGCTGTTTCTCTTCCCATCATTACAAATACGTTTTACACACAATACTTATAACTAATGATATAAAATAGAACTCGTTGACTCAGATGAAAACAAAATACATATTCATAATACTTATAGTACAACGGCTCACACGAACTAAGTTAGGAAACTCTACATAGACTACAGCCAAAGTTCCTACCCTGACGATCCTAGCGAGAGTGGGGCATGACTAGGCGTTCTGTACAGCATGCTCACACGTGGACATGCGTCACAATGTATACAAGGAAAAAGATAGAGAGCTTAATTAAATCACTGAAATGATTTAATGCAAACAAGAAGAAGGTATAATTAAAGTTACTCTAAACAATAATAAACTCACTCCTATATTAAAGAAAGTGAATGAAAATCCTAATGCATCGAATAGGAATCTTCTGAAGAAAGTCTGATGCTGCTTAAGATGATCGAATCGGATTTTGAACTGTTATATAAAGCAGGAACAAGATATGACAAGTGTATGGACATACAGTGTTAACTGGCACGGGAATAACGATAAATGCACAATAGTATTATCTCCAACAACAAAAGAAGTACTTTGTCGGGCAACTCAAAAAACATGCTTGGGTTGTGCAACTCAACAACAACCAAGGCTTACAATCAACGTGAATAAAAATGCTGCATCCATAACATAAGAGTTTATAATCCTAATCGGGTGTCTGCTAGGCGAATAAAGTCTAGCTGGGATGTCGTAGGCTAGGAAACAATGGCTGAGCAAGCGGCTCGTAGCCTAGTGAGGTCCTTAAGACTGTACGGCCAAGTTACGTTAAATCACGGGGTGCTCTCTTGAGAGATCCAGATCGCTAGTATCTGGTTCTCTCCTGGCGACCCTCTCAAAGTCAAAGCAAAACGAGTTAGCTCAGTGTTGGGTGGCAGAGGCAAAAGCCCTCACTCGCAACAGTCCTAAACTCACAAGGTACACAGTCAGAAAGACAACCTAGGCTTCCCACGTATCCGTTGCGATTGTACAAGTTCAACAAAACATAGTACAAATCGGAAATCACAACACCAGTAGCCTTACCGCAGTCTAGCATTAAATAGCCCAGCAGACAACCAAGCAAAAGGTAGGGAGACACCGCGAGTGTGTCGAACCTCTACAGACAAAATGTTAACCCCTCCAAAATGTCTAACTAAACATGGAATATCTGAGAGCTTCAGCATATAATACGATGGCCGATATATGAAATTGTGTAGAACCAAAGGGGAGTTATGATGTTAAATAGATTAGAAGAAAAAGAGGTAAGAAGTAGAGAGAGAGAGAAAGTGTTCTATTGGTAGAAGTCGGGGTCAGGTAGCAAGGGAGATGTGAAGAGTATGCTGGTCAGGCAAGCTCTGAGCAAGGAAGGCACAAGGCAGCAGGGAGTGCGAGGGGGAACAATTCCTGACGCGGCAGGAGGGTGGTGAGGCGGCCAGCCACTCAGAGGGCCCGGCCGTGGCATGACGTCACCGAGACAACGTGTAACACTACATGCACTACACCTCTGCCTCCTGTACTTACTCACTCACACTCTCTAGCTGTATCATTCAGTCTTATACATTAAACTTATAACTGATGATATAAAATATAATGCATTGTCACAGGCGAAAATAAAGACCACTTCTGTACTGCCTGCGACATGACGATTCATAAGAAACAAAGTACAACATTGTAGATAGACTGTAGCCAAATTCATTGCCCTGGCGAGTGTTAGCGAGTGGTCTAGCGAGCGGCTGAGCCCACGTGGCGTTCTGCTGAGCTGCAGGCGTCACACCCCCCCCCCCCAAGATATTAGACGCTCAACCATGAGCTCCATATCTGACAAGCAGAACCCCGATTGGACTCGCCACCCCTAACCACTTCGCAACAAAGAAGGCAAAGCTCAGTTCTCATCAACAAAAAAAATTACAACCCCTCCCAACACAATAGCTTAATTCATACTGCTATGCTCCTAGAGCGAGCTTCTACTAGCCCAGACTTCTGAGAGAAGTACAGGTTCGACTCAGAACTTCAGCTATAACAGACTTAAACAAAATTTAACTATTAAAGAAACAGATTTATAGAATTTTCATTTTTAATATGTTTATGGCGGCTGCACTTACAGGGGCAAGCCAATTTTACTCCACACAAACCTGCACACCTGTGGTAGCCTAACTCGGATCCTCCACCCTCGATAAACAATCAGCAATCACGTTATCACTACCGGCAATATGGCGAATGTCTAAATTGTACTCCTGTAACATCAACGACCACCGTGTCAGTCTCATATTCCGATTGTGAAACTGATTGAGAAATTTAAGAGGGTGGTGATCAGTATACACTACCACGACTGGTCCATAGGCCGGAACATACACCTCGAAGTGCCTGAGCGCCAGCACTATCGCCAGCAATTCTTTCTCCACCACTGAGTAATTCTTCTGGGCCGAATTGAACTTTTTGGAGAAAAAACTTACTGGGTGTTCCAGGCCCTCTTCGTCTGTCTGCATCAAGACGGCACCAGCCCCAACCCTGCTGGCATCAGTTGCCAACTGAAACGGCCTGTCGAAGTCTGGGGCCCTGAGTATTGGATGAGTGCATAAAAGGTATTTAACAAGGGAAAATGCCTTTTCACACTCCGGCGCCCACAGAAACTTCTTATCCTTCGCTAATAAGTCAGTCAGAGGTGCTAACACAGTTGAATATCCTTGAATAAAGCGGCGATAGTACCCGATCATGCCTAAAACCTCATAATCTGCCGCTTGGTGGTCGGTCTAGGGAACTGATTGATAGCCTGTATCTTGTTCTGAGGAGGGCAAACCTGGCCTCTCCCGACCACAAATCCTAGATACTGCACAGTTGCCCTTACAAAGTCACACTTTTTCAGATTCACCACCAAACCCGCTTCACTAAGCTTGTTAAACAAGGCTTCAATGTGTGCACAGTGACTTTCAAAGTCATCGTCATAAATTATCACGTCGTCTAAATACACAGTACAGTTAGGGATGTCTGCTACTAGGTCATTCATCAGATTCTGGAAAGTCGCTGGTGCATTCTTGAGTCCATAGGGCATGACGTTACAACGGTAGGTGTTACCATCCACCACAAACCCGCAAACCTCCTTCGCTCGCTCCGACAGCGGCACTTGCCAGTAACCTTTCACTAGGTCTACCTTGGTCAAATACGGTGCCTTTCCGATCTTGTCGACACTGTCATCCACACGAGGAAGGGGGTAAGCATTGGTGGGGGTTAAACCGTTTAACCGCCGGAAATCAACACAAAAACGAACTTTCCCATCAGGCTTGGGCTGCAGAGTGACGGGAGATGTCCACCTAACTGCACCCTTTTCTATCAGGCCCCGATCCAACATATACGCTAACTCGTCCCTCAGTGCTGGGAGTTTGATAGGAGGGACTCGGTATAGCACTGATTTAAAGGGTGGGTGATCTCCTACATCCACATCATGCACCGCATGAGTTGTGAGGCCTGGGTGCTCCGCAAACACAGCAGGGTATGAACCGAATAGGTGCTGCACGGCTACACGCTGTTGCTCAGGCAGGTGCTCTAGAGCCTCGTGAGCCACCTGTCTCGAGTTCCCCGCCCTCTGGTCTGCGGAGATATGACAATCCCAGTTATCCTCCACTTGAGCATGACTGTCCCTTCCTCCTTCTCCACCTTGACCGCTGCACATCATGACCCTGACAGTGAGAGGCTCAGGGGGGCGCCTCACATACTCCTTCATCAGATTTACGTGGCACAACTGATTTTTTTTCCTCCTGTCTGGAGTGGCCACCAGGTAATCAAGGTCTGAGATCTTCTTCACTACCCTATAAGGACCAGTATACTTAGCGGATAAGGGATGACCCACCAAAGGTAGCAAGATCAACACCTCCTGACCCACCTGAAACTCCCGGAGTTTCACCTTCTGATCGTATCTGTCCTTCATCAGGGCCTGGGATCCCGATAAGATTTCGACCAGCCAACTCCAAGCTCTTCAACATCCGTTCTCGGCTCTCGAGGACATATTTTAATAACGAACACGGCTTAGTAGTACCTTCCCAGATCTCCTTAACCATGTTGAGAGGGCCTCTGATGCGATGACCAAAAACAAGCTCATTTGGACTAAACCCGAGGCTTTCACCAGGTACCTCTCTTGCAGCGAACAATACGTAAGGCAAACCCAGGTCCCAGTCCTTACCATTCTCCAGACAATAACAACGGAGTATACTCTTTAAGGTCGAATGCCACCTCTCTAACACCCTTTGGCTCTCAGGGTGATAAGCCGACGACACTACAGTAGTGATCCCGTGTTGCTGCATTGTCTGTGTAAATATGTTCGAGGTAAAGTTAGACCCCTGGTCAGACTATATTTCCTGCGGAAAACCATACCGGGAAAAGTACAAAAGCAAGTTCCTAACCACCGTCTTTGCCATGCCATTCCTCATGGGGTATGCATCAGGATAACGTGTCGCTACATCCATTATCGTCAGGAGAAATTTATTACCGGCACTAGTAGGAGGGAGGGGACCAACCATGTCTATAACTACCTTACTGAAGGGGGGCCCCATGACAGGAATAGGTTGTAACGGAGCCTTTGGGATGCATTGGTTCGGTTTACCCACTTTCTGGCAGGTACTGCACATTGCCACCCATGACACAACCTGTGCTTTTAAACCTGGCCACCAAAACAACTTAACCAAAGCCGCTACCGTCTTGCGTACTCCCAAGTGTCCTGCCAACGGCACATCGTGAGCCAACCTTAGTAGGCTATCCCTGCACGCCCTCGGCACAACCAGCTGGTCTACCACTCCTGACCCACCCTCCCAACTTCTCTTCGGGTCTTGAAATCGCCGATACAATATTCCCTCAATATAAAAAAAATCTCCTGGCTTTGCATCCCCATCCTCTTCGAGCTCGACAGCACCATTACCACACTTCTGAACTTCCGGATCCTCCAACTGCAGTTTACTAATATCCGAGGGAGCCAACCTGTCTAGATGCTTCCGAAGCAACCCATGTCCTCCCCCAATATCAAACTGAGCAACCCTTTTTTCTCTCTGTGTGTAACGTTGCTGTCTCGGAGTCTCTTCCTGCCCTACCTCCTCACTAGCTGTGACAGGTCCTGGGGCTTCTCCAGACTCCAACAATGGTGCCAATACTGAGTCGCCAAGAAGCGCTGCTGGTACTAAACTCTCCAAACTTTTACCAACATTAGCCGTCTTCTTCCGACCGTTCCTCCGTTGATCAGAAGACTGAGGAATAGGTTGTGACACTTTGGATGCAAGAGATCTTGTAACAACACAAGCCATAGGTTGTACATGACACTTCTCTACCCACTCCTGTTCCTCCCTACTCACGTCGGCCGGCTTCTCGGCAACGACTAAGGGGGAAACCTCAGAAGTAGGCACCGCAAAGTCGTTGCCGAGAAGGAGGTCGACGCCCCCAACAGGCAAGTTCTCCACAATTCCCATATCCAACTCTCGTGTCACACCATCTACCTCCAGTTCCATTCTGACCAATGGGTATGACCTGATAGCATTGATACCTTGCACCACAACCACCCGTGCCGCGTTTATTGGTCTACCAGTAAAGTTCTTCGTCAAAGTCTGAGAGGCACCCGTGTCTCGCAACAGCTCAACTCCATGCTTCTTACCAGCCCACTTCACGCAGCCACGCCCTCGATGGTCGCAAAACACATCGCGGACAGGGTTCGAGCCTTCCGGATTCTTCTCCACTGACTGTGTCCCAGCCTCTGACGTTATACCCCGGGCAAACTCAGACGACTTCGGGGACACCCCAATGTTGCGAGCCAAAGACACAACTGCATTAGGTGGCTTGCTTGGACAGGCTCTTGCAAAATGCCCCTCCTTATAACAATGGAAGCACTCTAACTTTCCCTTGGGCTTCCCTTGAGGTGAGGAAGGACCCGGACCCTTTCTAAACGGGACGGTACTAGGTTTATGGTCAGTTTTGGTGTCGTTGCTCTTGTACTTAGTGTAATTATGTGTATCAGTGTTTCGGGGAGGAGAGGGTTACGCTCCTTATTGCCTGCATCACTTCTCTGCGCAGAACTGCACCCACGAATCAAAGATAACCGAAGGTCAGCCATCTCAGCTGCCTCCTGAAGAGTTTTCGGGTACTTTTCTTTAAGATTCAACGTCAGATCGCCGCCCGTACACTTGAAAAATTGTTCTAGAAGCATCAGCTGTTTCAACTCCTCAAACGTCGATGCCTTCTCAGAACGCTGCCAGTTTCTAAATGCATCGGACAGATCCCGGGCATGCTCAAGAAAGGTGCACTCACGACCCTTCGTTACACCCCGGAACTTCAATCTGTACGTCTCTGGTTGTAACTCATATGCCCGCAGGACAGCTTCCTTCAATACCTCATAATCGATGCACGACTCCAAAGGCAATGCATCATATGCCTTGAGTCCTTTGCCAACCAACCTAGAGGAAACAAGGGCTGTCCACTTAACCTCGGGCCATTGGTGCTCCCGGCACTTCTTCTCAAAACGCATGAAAAATTCGGTAACACCTGACTCGTCAAATACAGGGACTAACTTAAGAAGGTGCGATAAAGACTGATCAAGACCTCGATTCCCAGAACCGAGACGCTGCCCTGTTGACTCCACCCGAGACTTTTCAAGATCTACGTCTGCACAGTACTTCGTAGCCTCAGCCTGAAGCTCAGCCTCACGTATGGCCTTTCTCTCCTGAACCTCAGTCTCATATCTGGCCCTTCTCTCCTCAGCCTCAGTCTCATATCTGGCCCTTCTCTCCTCAGCCTGAATCTTAGCCATCTCAAACTCCCGCTGCTGCTGCTCAGATTCCCGCTGCTGCTGCATCTTAGCCATCTCAAGCTGGAAGAGCATATGTGGAGTCAAACCTTGAGGAGGAGGAGATGCAACAATTGGAGACTCACCCAAGTGCAAACCACGCTGCCAGTGACTATCGGCCTGCGGGAACGTACCCGGCTCCGGAGCCCGAGGGGGCGCCATGGTAGGAGTCGAGTGGAATGGGGGCTGGGCCGAAGGTGCCCCAGCTCCCGCTCCACCCGAAGCCCCACGCACCCCGCCGAGCACACAGGCCACCAGGTCACCTCTCGACATGCTGCTAGTGCCCACATGCCCCATGACCGTGGCCAAACACTGGAGACCATACCGATCAATCCCCGACACCCGGTCAACAGTAATAGGTATCTCCAGAAACTTCCTTGCATCCTCCTCACTAGTTATAACTCTAATGCCTTCTAACAAACCCCGCTGCTGCACCTCAGAGCCTGCTTCCCGTACTGTGTCCTCACTGTACACTGATCCGTCGTCTGACATAGTGTCCACCGAAAATTCTCAACGTTTATCAAAAAAAAAGAAGTACCTAACTCTCATGTAGCACTATTCACTAAAAAATGCTTGAAGACTCTTAAGTGTTATACTACTTGCCAAAAAAAAATCCACGTGTCCACAAAAAAAACAAATGACCACAACACTCCTGCAATATTTCTCTAAGTTCACAAAATCCTAAGCAAGGTCGCCATTTGTTACGACCGGGACTCGTATAAAACAAGGGCTCTTAATCATTGGACTAGAAAGGCACACAGCCACAACGGTAACACTAGATCCAACCCTCGAACTTATAATGCCGGCGCACAAAAACACCTATACCCTCCACAGTTAAATCTGCGATAGCGGGGTATCCTATAACTCGGTATAAATGCACTACTACTACAGGCTGATGATCTCTGATCACAACATACAATTACATTAACTCCCTCAGACATATATGACGCAATTGAGTCATATGGACTAGTGAACCAAAAACTCATATGACTCAATCGAGTCATATGGACTTATC
The DNA here is from genome assembly GCA_037953745.1 of Lithodes maja. Classification (NCBI taxonomy): domain Eukaryota; kingdom Metazoa; phylum Arthropoda; class Malacostraca; order Decapoda; family Lithodidae; genus Lithodes; species Lithodes maja. The sequence continues at coordinate 11,390 of JBAKBP010009413.1, forward strand.
TCCATGCCTCTATAATAAGTTATATGACGCACTAGCGTCATATGGAGCTCAGTAAGTCCGATAAGTTAGCTTACGATAAAACTGTTGGTGGCAACCTCAGCCACCTCCGATAATTCTAACGGCCGCAGTGTTGTTGTGAGTGTAGTGCGAGGCAGTGGCAATGATCCCGGGGCTCCCGCCTACTCGGACTTATTGGAACTTAATATGTCTGAAGGAGTTAATAATGTATACAATGAAAAAGATAGAGAGCTTAATTAAATCACTGAAATGATTTAATGCAAACAAGAAGAAGGTAAAATTAAAGTTACTCTAAACAATAATAAACTGTCACTCCTATATTAAAGAAAGTGAATGAAAGTCCTAAAGCATCGAACAGGAATCTTCTGAAGAAAGTCTGATGCTGCTTAAGATGATCGAATCGGATTTTGAACTGTTATATAAAGCAGGAAAAAGATATGACAAGTGTATGGACATACAGTGTTAACTGGCACGGGAATAACGATAAATGCACAATAGTATTATCTCCAACAACAAAAGAACTACTTCGTCAGGCAACTCAAAAAATCTGCTCGGGTTGTGCAACTCAACAACAACCAAGGCTTACAATCAACGTGAATAAAAATGCTGCATACATAACATAAGAGTTTATAATCCTAATCGGGTGTCTGCTAGGCGAATGAAGTCTAGCTGCGATGTCGTAGGCTAGGAAACAATGGCTGAGCAAGCGGCTCGTAGCCTAGTGAGGTCCTTAAGACTGTACGGCCAAGTTACGTTAAATGACGGGGTGCTCTCTTGAGAGATCCAGATCGCTAGTATCTGGTTCTCTCCTGTACTCCGTACACATTCCACATTATCTCCTTGTAAACTCCCAATGAGAACTTGATCCATGTGTGGTAGGATAATAAGTTTCACTTTTGACATAGCTTCTAAACCTAGAAGCATGTCGGTGTTTGTTGGGAGTTTCGAGATTACATAGAAAGGCAGATTAGCTGTGTGCACTTCAGTAAATTCTACTGAAAGGGTAACCTTAGCTAAGGTTTCTAGGTGGTTTCCACTCACAGACATAATCTCGATATCTGAGTAAGATTCTTCGATGTTCAAGTCCTTCAAGCTGTGTCGAGGGATAGTTCTATATCATGAGTACCACACCTAGCAGGTAACATGAGTGTGTTTTCATTAACACTGTAAATTGTGACAGTTTTACGTTTGGGTGTTTAGCAGGATGCATGTTTTAGCTCAGGCAAAGCAAAGGCCATTTTCTCACCAACAGTAATTGTGGGAGTTGGTGGATGTGGGAGGAGTGGGCAGCACGGTGGCTATGTAGTGATATGAAAGTGAAAGTCAGCTGGTGTTGTCTGACGTTCGTTGCGTAGGGGATGGACGTAGGGGAGGAGGGGTATAGTGTGCGGAAGACCATGTAGTAAGAGGATGAGGGAGTGTGTTGCAGTATGAGATTTTGGTAGTGAGATAGTGTGTATGTGTGTGTGTGTTCACTTATTTTCACTGTGGTGTGTTTTTAAATTAATGATAATACATCATGCATACCTGTTGTATTTTGTTACATCAAATGAAGCGTCGATATGTGCAGAGATGTGGTGTGTAGTGATGTGTCGTCGTACGTCAGGCAGGCTAGGGCGTTGTTGTGTGTTAGGGCTGTTGAAGGCGTCTTGATGTCTGGCAGGTTCTGTTCACTTTGACTGGGTGTTTTCTTGTTTGCTTGTTAGTTTGCAGGTAGCTTAGAGTGGTGAGTAGTGATGATGATGGGGTAGAGATGGTAGGCGGGCTGATGTAGCCTACATGAACTTGCTGTAGACTTGTAGTGATGAAACAGGCAGATATACACAGGAACTGTCTGTAGACTTGAAGGTGACGACGGGCGGATGTAGGTTGTAAATAGGAAGTGATGTGTTGAGGTAGGCAGGAAGCTGGTTGGGGCGATGAGTAGACAAGGTAGTGCTTAAGATTGGGTGAAGATTTGCTTGATTGTAGGTCGATTGTTTGAGTATTGGAGTCAGGTAGGGCCAAGTGTTAGTTATGATTTCAAGTGTATGTTCTTTTAATGCAAGGTCGCCATGTAGAACACCATGAATCGTATGGTATTCTCGTGCAATATTACATTGAATATTATATATAAAGGGGGTAAAGATAACTCGATTGTGTTATAAATTATATTGAGTTATAGAGTACAGTTTTATAATACTTAGTTGTTAAGGTATTAGTAGCGAGCTTAGGGTTAAAGGGGTTTGATCTAAGTCTCTTGGTGATGCTTAGCAAGTGTGGCAATTTGTGGCAATAAGTGCTTAAGTGGCGTATGGCAGTGTCTAGCTGTAGCCAAGATGAGAGACGGGAGTAGCTGGGATGTGTGTTCTTCTCTGATTGAGGTCCCAAGGTAGAGTGAGTTCTCTGTGTCAGTGCGTATAGAAGAGTGAGCCCTTAAACTACCGTTTCCGGTATATATAAGGCGTTTTTGCTGACACACCTTTCACTAGGTGGGTCAATTGCTGATTCGAGTTGTGTATTGTTTACATCCTGTTTTGTCATTTGTATTGCTTACTGTGACATTCTGTGGTGTCTAAGATGATGAAATGTTGACTATCAGGTGTTTATACTCCTTGCAAGTATAAACACTATAGATAGTTATATTTCTGTGAAGAGATTGATGGCGGATTTATTGTGTAGTGATTGTGTGAGTAATTAAAGGGTTAATGGGTTAGTAGATTATAAATTATGGGTTATAATACATATATATAGAGATATATATCAGTCATCTTCTAGAATATTGATAGAACATAGGGTGACATAATAAGTGATTGAGGCTGGGTTACATGTGTATATTTGAGTATAATATGCATGTTACACAGGTTAGTAAGCCACGTAAGGCACTATATGAATAGCCTATTCTCTTACTAACAAATTCAGGTTAGTAAGGCACTATATGGATAGCCTATTCTCTTACTAAGAATGAAGTGGCTACGGGACACCTCCGCCCTTTTGCCTCGTGTGTCCTGCCCAGATACGAGTCACAGCCATCGCCACGCTATACGACTACGGGACACCACAGTGAGGCTGGGCTACGGGACACCACTGGTCATAGGAGCACCCTGCACCGTCTAGAGATCCGCTTCTCCTGTGTGCTCCGCCCTTCTGCCTCGTGTGTCCTGCCCAGATACGAGTGGCTGTGCTATACGACACATTATACGAAGCATGACCTAGGCTATACGACGCATTATACGAAGCATGACAGAGAGAGAGAGAGTTACACACTCACTCTCTCTGAGTCAAAGATTTTTTAGCTAACGTCTTACCCATAATCATCAGCAATGAGTGCGCTCACTCTGTCCTGTTAAAGAAATCGAGTTGTCAATTATTTGTTCACGACATCTTTCACCCAAATTAAGGAGAGAACTACCTGGCCGGGCTGCTCTACCCAGAGAGAGACTATCTGGCCGGGCTGCTCCACCTAGCGAGAGAATACCTGGCCGGGCTGCTGGAGCGTCGCCACTGTACGGGTCCCTGTCGTGATTTTAACACACAAATCTTTAGGCGATCTTGTGACGCATGCCGAGTATGAGCATGCTGTACAGAACGCTCAGTCAGGCCCCACTCTCGCTAGGATCGTCAGGGCAGGAACTTTGGCTGTAGTCTGTGTAGAGTTTCCTAACTCAGTTTATGTGAACCGTTGTACTATAAGTATTATAATTATGTATTTTGTTTTCTTCTAAGTCAACGAGTTCTATTTTAAATCATTAGTTATAAGTGTTGTGTGTGGGACTTATTGGTAATGATGAGAGGAGAGAGAGTGCGTAACGGGGGGAACAGTGAGTGCGCCACGCTGCAGGTAGGCCTAATTCCCTCCTCCCTCCTCCTTCTCAGCGCGTGGGAAATCCTTTGTCGATCCCAGATTGAGAGAATATGACGTCATGATTGCCAGTGGGCGGTCCTTAAGTAGTTTGAGATATGCCGCTAGAGGGCCGAGTATAAAAAGAGAGGTTCTTGCCACCATTCTTCAGAACTCATCAGGCAGAGCGACTTCTTATATCCCTTGCAACTATATATATTCTTCCGACTGATGTGAACTTTCCCTACTCTCTGTACCGCCTACCTTCTTCTTCTGAACCCTTTTTAACCTCAATGACCCCTTTGGTGCAGATTTAGTCAGCCAAAGTATTATCGCTTGAGTTCTCACGAGATAAGTGCCTGTTAGATAGCCTATTTTTGGAAGGGTTAACTAGAATAGGATTGATTGATGTTTGTTGCACTCGTATATGCATTTCCCTGTGTGCGATTATTCATGTTCCTGTTTTCTGCTGGTTTAGGCAATGCTAGACTGGGATAGGGTTTCTGAGTTGTGATTTCCTATGAGTACTAGGTTGCGGTTGAACCAGTACAATTGCAACGGAGACGTGGAACGCCTAGGTGGTCTTTCTGACTGTGTACCGTGGGAGTTTAGCACTGTGTTGCGAGTGAGGGCTTTTGCCTCTGCCACCCAACACTGTGCTATCTCATTTGCTTGACTTTGAGAGGATCGCCAGGAGAGAACCAGATACTAGTGATCTGGATCTCTCAAGAGAGCATCCCGTCAATTAACGTAATTTGGCCGCACAGTCTTAAGGACCTCGCTAGGCTACGAGCCGCTTGCTCAGCCATTGTTTCCTAACCTTAGATATCCCAGCTAGACTTTGCTCGACCAGCAGATACAGCATAGTATTGAAGCTTCTCCTTATGTATGTTATTGTTTATGCACTATTGATTTCATGTGTGGCACGCTTAGCTACTTCAGAGATTAGTGGCCCACGAGCACAATCTTAGTAGGCTATTGCCAGTGCATTGTCGGAGTACTTCTTCTTAATGTTTGCCATATCCTATTGCTTATTCTTATAATTCTTCTTATGTCAATTTAAAGCCTTTAATTACCAGTGAGTTATTCATTAAATTGCTGTTCAAAATCCGATACTTACTTCTTATGAGTATTCGAGAAGCATCTAACTTATCAGAAGATTCCTTGCTTGATGCTCGAGGACTATTGTTTAACGTAACGTAATAGTGCCGATCCGAAGTAGAGGGTGGAGGACTTCTTAAGTTCTTAGTTCAAGGGTGGATTACTTCGGCTTCGGCCAACACTATTCTTTAGTGTTGTAGTACTTTCTTCTTTGTTTGATTGTTGACCAGACTAGATAACTCCCGTCTTGTTATTAGTCTGTTGTGTGAAACGCTAGTACCGAGTTCTTGTATACCCCGTTATAGCAGATAGAACTCTAGAGGGTAGTGGCGTTTTTTGTTCGGCTGGCAGTACTCTGGGGTTGGGATCGTGTGTTTCCGTTGTGGCAGCGAGCCATACTCGAGTCCTGTGTAAGAGCCCTAGTGTACCCGAGTGCCCGGTCGTAACAAATGGCGACCTTGCTTAGGATTTTGTGAACAGTATAATTTTTTGCAGAGTTGTACAACATTTGTTTGTTCGTACTTTAGCGTACATATTGAAGAATATTTTTTTTTGTAAGGCAATTAGGAGAGCATTTAAGAGACTCCAGTTAATTTAGTAATTAGTGCTTACATAAGGGAGTTTAACACTTTTGTCTCGATAATTTTTTGTGAACTTCAGTATGTCGTGCCCTAGTATTGACGAGGAGCGAGAGATGCCATTTGAGGAGGTGCCGTTAGTAACTAGTGAGGAGGATGCTAGACTTTTTGTGAGTAAGCAGTACCATGTGACGGAGGAGAGGCTGACTGGGGTGAATGTTTATGGCTTGCACCTGATAGCCAAGGTTTTGGGTCTATCCAATGTAGGAGGGATGTCCAAGGGGGAGCTGATTTCCTGGGTGTTGCGTGGGCGACATGGGGTTTCGGAGGAGAGGGCGTTTGGGGGGGTTCCTCCCCAGATCCCCTCTCACTCGACTCTCACAGTGCCGTCCACTCAGTTGCCGGAGGTTAGCACTCTCCCACAGAGGGATGAGAATTGGAAGATTGGAGTGCCCTCGGGCGGTGCGTATGGTGGTTCCCCAGTTCTTGCCCCCCCTCCTTCAGTAGTGGCAGCTCCCTCTTCCTGCCTGTCTCCAGATATGATATTTAGACTTGAGCTTGCTAAAATTGAGGCTGAGTCTAGGAAGCAGGAGAATGAGACTAGGAGGCATGAGATTGAGGTTAGGAGGCACGAGGCTGAGCTTAGGTACGACTCAGAGAAATATTGTGCTCAAATAGATTTAGATAAGACTCGTGCAGAGTCGACAGGGATTCGGATGGGCCGTGAGGGCCAAGTAAGAGAACAGTCCTTGTCCCACTTAGTCAAGTTGGTGCCGGCATTTAGTGAAACTGAAGTCACAGAATTTTTTAATCGTTTTGAGAAGAAGTGTAGGGAGCATAATTGGCCTGAAGAGAAGTGGGCAGCTCTGGTCTCCTCAAGACTTACGGGTAAGGGTCTGAAGGCTTATGATGCACTGCCTTTAGAGTCTTGCATTGACTACCCAGTATTGAAGAGAGCTGTCCTACGGGCATACGAGTTGCAACCAGAAACATATCGATTGAAGTTTCGGGGTGTTACAAAGACTAGGGAGGCGACCTTTCTTGAACATGCCCGGGACTTAAAAGATGCACTTGCTAACTGGACACGTTCTGAGAAAGCTGAGACGGCCGAACAGTTGACTGAGCTGTTTCTGCTCGAGCAGTTTTATAAGTGTACTGGTGCAGATATGACTTTAACTATTAAAGAAAAGAACCCTAAAACTCTACAGGAGGCAGCTGAGATGGCTGACCTCCGGCTATCACTAATTCGTGGGTGCGGGTATGCCCAGCGTAGTGAGGCAGGTAACAAGGGGCGTGACGCCCCACCCCCCCGAGTTAGTGATATACCTTATGCAAACAAGTACAAGAGTTATGATACCAAGACTGACCACAAGACTAACACCGTCCCATTTAAGAAGGGGCCGGGCCCTTCCCAGTACCAAGGGAAGCCCAGAGGGGAGTTGGAGTGTTATCATTGTCATGAAAAGGGGCACTTTGCAAGAGTCTGTCCTAGCAAACCACCTACAGCAGCTGTGTCTTTGGCCTGCAACATTGGTGTGTCTCTGAAGTCTTCTGAGTTTGCCCGGGGCAGTTCGTCAGAGGCTGAGGCACAGCCAATGCAGAAGCACCTGGGAGGCTCGAACCCTGCTCAGGATGTTTTTTGCGACCATAGAGGACGGGGTTGCGTGATGTGGGCGGGGCGCAAGCATGGAGTAGAGGTCTTGCGTGATACAGGTGCTTCCCAGACTTTGATGAATAACTTGACTGGCTACCCTATAAATGCGGCTCGGGTGGTAGTGGTGCAGGGTATTAATGCAACTCGGTCATACCCGCTGGTGCGGTTGGAGTTGGAGGTGGATGGTGTGGCACGTGAATTGGATGTTGGGATTGTGGAGAAACTGCCAGTGGAGGGCGTCGACCTTCTTCTCGGCAACGACTTTGCAATGCCCGCTTCTGAGGTTCTACCCTTAGTCGTTGCCGAGAGGCCGGCCGACGTGAGTAGGGAAGAGCGAGAGTGTGTCGAGCGGTGCCAGGCACAACCCATGGCGTGTGCTGTCACCCGAGCTCGAGCAGCTACAGTGTCACAGCCTAGTCCTCCGTCTTCAGACCAGCAGAGGAACGATCAACAGGAGGAGGCTAAAGCTGGAGTTGGTTTTAAGAGTTTTGACTCGGCGGCTCTCCTGGGTGATTCAGTATTGGCACCTATGTTAGAGTCTGGAGAGGCCCCAGGACCTGTCACAGCTAGTGAGGAGGTAGGGCCGGAAGAGACTCCGAGGCAGCAACGTTACACACGGAGAGAAAAAAGGGTTGCTCAGTTTGATATTGGGGAAGGACTTGGGTTGCTTCGGAAGCATCTAGACAGGTTGGCTCCCTCAGATATTTGTAAACTGCAGTTGGAGGATCCGGAAGTTCAGAAGTGTGGTAATGGTGCTGTCGAGATTAAACACGAGGACGGGGAAGCATGTCATGTGAACCTGTTGGAGGAGTTTGTGAGGCAACCACCTGAGCAGCCTACTGTCCCTGCGTTGGTCTGCCGCGGCCAAGGTGGAGAAGGAGAGGGGGGCAGTAGGGCACAGGTGGAGGAGAGTAGGGATTGTCATGTCTCGGCGAAGCAGTGGGCGGGGGACACGAGTCTGGTGGCTGTGGAAGCGCTAGAGCACCTGCCTGAGCAGCAGTGTGCAGCACTCCAGCACCAGCTCGGTTCATACCCCACTGGTCGTGCCGAGCCCCTGAGTCTCACAACTCGGACGGTGCGAGATGTTCCGCGGGCAGGTCACGTGAATGTTAAAAGACCGTTAGCCTCGTTGTTTCGGTGGTTCAAGGTGGGCGACGAGGCTTTGGCATGGTTGCCAGGTCAGGGTCGACCCATGGCTGCCAAGGGTGGTGGTCAAAAGGAGGACATTGAGCAGATTGGTAAGGTCGGCTGTGGTATCGCAGTGCCCGGTCGTCGCATAGCCTCCCAGTGCTGCTCTAGTCTAATGCAACAGCCCTACCATAGACCGACTGTATCTGGCCATGTCGCTGAAAGCGGTGATGCTGCGCAGGCAGATGTCGTCACAAGGAATGCGGGGGTGCGCATGTACGGTATCGGCGGGGAAACCTTAGCAATAATGAACTATGGGAGTGACTGCACAGGTGGTACTGATTGTCCCTCTCATGACCTGGCTGTTCTAGGGACGAAGGTGGAGAAGGAGGGAGACTACAGGTTAGAAGCTGCGGTCTCGGCTGGGTTGTGGGAGGGCACTAGGCATGTTGTTCGTGGAGACAGTGCAAGGCAGTTGTTTATTAGGCTATGGCAGTACTTTCGCATGTTTGTTGCTTCTTCAGACCTGATGTACGGGGTAGAATCCGACATGCAGGCTGGAGATCGTGCAAGGCTCAGTTTAATTCCCTACCGTATAAATCCTGCTCGACAGCCTATGGTGCATGCAGAGCTGGATTACGTGTGGACGAAGGGTCTGAGGGATAAGGAATGTCGTGAGTGGTCGTTGCCTGTAACTTTGCAACCGGTGTTAAGTGGCAAGATCAGTGAGTGTGTTGATTGTGAGAGTGTGTATGCATTATCCCTGACAGACGCCTATACCTTATCAAGAGTTGACACCATAGACCGCCTCGGGGCTGCATTGCCTATCACGAGGGTGGATTTAGTGAAAGTTTGCTGGCAGGTACCTTTGTACGAGCGTGCTGGAGAGGTGTGTGGTTTTGTTGTGGACGGAAGTACCTACCAGTGCAATGTTATGCCTGACGGACTTAAGAATGCACCAGCAACGTGTCAGAACCTGATGAATGAAAGTGAAAAGGACAATGATGCGCTGGGGCATTTCGAGGTCTATGTTCCAGCCTATGGTCCGGTCGTTGTAGTTTACCCAGATCATCACCCTCTCAAGATCTTGGACCAGTCTCACAATCGGAGTATGAGGCTGACCAGGTGGTCACTAAGGTTATTGGTATATAACCTGGACATACACCATATTGCCGGTTGTGATAACGTGGTTGCAGATGGTCGTTCAAGGGTATATGATCCTGGGTAGATTGACACACGGGTAGCCTCCTGCTTTAGTTTGAATAGTATTTTGCGCTTGGTGCTTGTTGGCTCGCGGTTGTAGCCCAGCGTATTGGGTCGTAAAGCAGGAGTTGAGCGTTTGGTATAGAAGAAAAAATAGGCTGCCCTTATAGTGCAGCCGGAAAAAACATATTAAAATATAAAAATCATAAAAAAAACTCTTTCTTTTGTTATAGATAATTGTATAAGTTTGTCATAGCCTATAGAGTTTGAGTAGTCCACGAACTATCAAACGGCTGAGCTGCTGTAAGCTCGCTCTGGGAGCATGATATTATGTCTTTTGCTATTATTGGGAGGAGTTATGAAATGTGAATTTTTTTTTATAAGATGTGTTTTAGTGGTAAACTCAGCGTTGTTTTAGTGCCATGCGGTCGCTGGGTGTGAGGGGTTTGATGAGGTTCTGTGTGTCAGATTTTAGCTCAGGGTTGAGCAAGTAAAATCTTGGGGGAGGTGTGACGCATGCCGAGTATGAGCATGCTGTACAGAACGCTCAGTCAGGCCCCACTCTCGCTAGGATCGTCAGGGCAGGAACTTTGGCTGTAGTCTGTGTAGAGTTTCCTAACTCAGTTTATGTGAACCGTTGTACTATAAGTATTATAATTATGTATTTTGTTTTCTTCTAAGTCAACGAGTTCTATTTTAAATCATTAGTTATAAGTGTTGTGTGTGGGACTTATTGGTAATGATGAGAGGAGAGAGAGTGCGTAACGGGGGGAACAGTGAGTGCGCCACGCTGCAGGTAGGCCTAATTCCCTCCTCCCTCCTCCTTCTCAGCGCGTGGGAAATCCTTTGTCGATCCCAGATTGAGAGAATATGACGTCATGATTGCCAGTGGGCGGTCCTTAAGTAGTTTGAGATATGCCGCTAGAGGGCCGAGTATAAAAAGAGAGGTTCTTGCCACCATTCTTCAGAACTCATCAGGCAGAGCGACTTCTTATATCCCTTGCAACTATATATATTCTTCCGACTGATGTGAACTTTCCCTACTCTCTGTACCGCCTACCTTCTTCTTCTGAACCCTTTTTAACCTCAATGACCCCTTTGGTGCAGATTTAGTCAGCCAAAGTATTATCGCTTGAGTTCTCACGAGATAAGTGCCTGTTAGATAGCCTATTTTTGGAAGGGTTAACTAGAATAGGATTGATTGATGTTTGTTGCACTCGTATATGCATTTCCCTGTGTGCGATTATTCATGTTCCTGTTTTCTGCTGGTTTAGGCAATGCTAGACTGGGATAGGGTTTCTGAGTTGTGATTTCCTATGAGTACTAGGTTGCGGTTGAACCAGTACAATTGCAACGGAGACGTGGAACGCCTAGGTGGTCTTTCTGACTGTGTACCGTGGGAGTTTAGCACTGTGTTGCGAGTGAGGGCTTTTGCCTCTGCCACCCAACACTGTGCTATCTCATTTGCTTGACTTTGAGAGGATCGCCAGGAGAGAACCAGATACTAGTGATCTGGATCTCTCAAGAGAGCATCCCGTCAATTAACGTAATTTGGCCGCACAGTCTTAAGGACCTCGCTAGGCTACGAGCCGCTTGCTCAGCCATTGTTTCCTAACCTTAGATATCCCAGCTAGACTTTGCTCGACCAGCAGATACAGCATAGTATTGAAGCTTCTCCTTATGTATGTTATTGTTTATGCACTATTGATTTCATGTGTGGCACGCTTAGCTACTTCAGAGATTAGTGGCCCACGAGCACAATCTTAGTAGGCTATTGCCAGTGCATTGTCGGAGTACTTCTTCTTAATGTTTGCCATATCCTATTGCTTATTCTTATAATTCTTCTTATGTCAATTTAAAGCCTTTAATTACCAGTGAGTTATTCATTAAATTGCTGTTCAAAATCCGATACTTACTTCTTATGAGTATTCGAGAAGCATCTAACTTATCAGAAGATTCCTTGCTTGATGCTCGAGGACTATTGTTTAACGTAACGTAATAGTGCCGATCCGAAGTAGAGGGTGGAGGACTTCTTAAGTTCTTAGTTCAAGGGTGGATTACTTCGGCTTCGGCCAACACTATTCTTTAGTGTTGTAGTACTTTCTTCTTTGTTTGATTGTTGACCAGACTAGATAACTCCCGTCTTGTTATTAGTCTGTTGTGTGAAACGCTAGTACCGAGTTCTTGTATACCCCGTTATAGCAGATAGAACTCTAGAGGGTAGTGGCGTTTTTTGTTCGGCTGGCAGTACTCTGGGGTTGGGATCGTGTGTTTCCGTTGTGGCAGCGAGCCATACTCGAGTCCTGTGTAAGAGCCCTAGTGTACCCGAGTGCCCGGTCGTAACAATCTTCTGCTGTCCAACGTGGGTTGGTGGATTTTGAGTTGGTGGTGAACCTTTTTTCAGGAGGATCTAAATTTTTGTGGGTGAAAGATGTCGTGGAAAAATTACAAGCCATCTTTTTACGAGAGAGCTACTTAAAATAATATAAGGGCGGTGTACAAATAAAAACTGTTTAGAATTTACATTTTATTATTATATCCTTTTTGGGGGTTATATATTGGATGTTTGCTATGTAGTCACGTATATCCCCCACTTTCTTAACTTTAGGATTGAGTGACCTAAATCTTACTAAAAAATTCAGGTTAGTGAGGCACGTAAGGCACTATATGAATAGCCTATTCTCTTACTAAGAAATTCAGGTTAGTAAGCCACTATATGGATAGCCTATTCTCTTACTAAGAACGAAGTGGCTACGGGACATCTCCGCCCTTCTGCCTCGTGTCTCCTGCCCAGATACAAGTCACAGCCATCGCCGCGCTATACGACTACGGTACACCACAGTGAAGCTGGGCTATGGGACACCACTGATCATAGGAACACGCTGCACCATCTAGAGATCCACTTCTCCTGTGTGCTCCGCCCTTCTGCCTTGTGTGTCCTGCCCAGATACGAGTCACAACCATCACCGTGCTATACGACTACGGGACACCACAGGAGGCTGGGCTATGGGACACCACTGGTCATAGGAGCACCCAGCACCGTCTAGAGATCCGCTTCTCCTGTGTGCTCCGCCCTTCTGCCTTGTGTGTCCTGGCCAGATACGAGTCACAGCCATCGCTGTGCTATACGACGCATTATACGAAGCATGACCTAGGCTATACGACGCATTATACGAAGCATGACAGAGAGAGAGAGAGTTACACACTCACTCTCTCTGAGTCAAAGCTTTTTTAGCTAACGTCTTGCCCATAATCAGCAATGAGTGCGCTCACTCTGTCCTGTTAAAGAAATCGAGTTGTCAATTATTTGTCCACGACATCTTTCACCCAAATTAAGGAGAGAACTACCTGGCCAGGCTGCTCTACCCAGAGAGAGACTATCTGCCCGGGCTGCTCCACCTAGCGAGAGACTACCTGGCCGGGCTGCTGGGGCGTTGCCGCTGTACGGGTCCCTGTCGTGATTTTAACACACAAATCTTTAGGCGATCTTCTGCTGTCCAACGTGAGTTGGTGGATTTTGAGTTGGTGGTGAACCTTTTTTCAGGAGGGTCTAAATTTTTGTGGGTGAAAGATGTCGTGGAAAAATTACAAGCCATCTTCTTTCGAGAGAGCTACTTAAAATAATATGAGGGCGGTGTACAAATAAAAACTGTTTAGAATTTATATTTTATTATTATATCCTTTTTGGGGGTTATATATTGGTTGTTTGCTATGTAGTCACGTATATCCCCCACTTTCTTTACTTTAGGATTGAGTGACCTAAATCTTACTAAAAAATTCAGGTTAGTAAGGCACATAAGGCACTATATGAATAGCCTATTCTCTTACTAAGAAATTCAGGTTAGAAAGGCACTATATGGATAGCCTATTCTCTTACTAAGAACGAAGTGGCTACGGGACACCTCCACCCTTCTGCCTCGTGTGTCCTGCCCAGATACGAGTCACAGCTATCGCCGCGCTATACGACTACGGGACACCACAGTGAGGCTGGGCTATGGGACACCACTGGTCATAGGAGCACCCTGCACCGTCTAGAGTTCCGCTTCTCCTGTGTGCTCTGCCCTTCTGCCTCGTGTGTCCTGCCCATATACGAGTTACAGCCATCTCTGTGCTATACGACGCATTATACGAAGCATGACCTAGGCTATACGACGTATTATACGAAGCATGACAGAGAGAGAGAGAGAGAGAGTGTGTAACTCTCTCTCTCTGAGTCAAAGATTTTTTAGCTAGCGTCTTGCCCATAATCAGCAGCAATGAGCGCGCTCACGCTGTCCTGTTAAAGATATCGTGTTGTCAATTATTTTTCCACGACATCTTTCACCCACAAAAATTTAGGACAGAAGAACTACCTGGCCGGGCTGCTCCACCCAGGGAGAGACTACCTGGTCGGGCTGCTCCACCCAGAGAGAGCGACTATCTGGCCGGGTTGCTCCACCCAGAGAGAGACTACCTGGTCGGGCTGCTCCACCTAGAGAGAGCGACTACCTGGTCGGCCTGCTCCACCTAGAGAGAGCGACTACCTGGTCGGGCTACTCCACCCAGAGAGAGCGACTACCTGGCCGGGTTGCTCTACCCAGAGAGAGACTACCTGGTCGGGCTGCTCCACCTAGAGAGAGCGACTACCTGGTCGGCCTGCTCCACCTAGAGAGAGCGACTACCTGGTCGGGCTACTCCACCCAGAGAGAGCGACTACCTGGCCGGGTTGCTCTACCCAGAGAGACTACCTGGTCGGGCTGCTCCACCTAGAGAGAGCGACTACCTGGTCGGCCTGCTCCACCTAGAGAGAGCGACTACCTGGTCGGGCTGCTCCACCTAGAGAGAGCGACTACCTGGTCGGGCTGCTCCACCTAGAGAGAGCGACTACCTGGTCGGGCTGCTCCACCTAGAGAGAGTGACTACCTGGTCGGGCTGCTCCACCTAGAGAGAGCGACTACCTGGTCGGGCTGCTCCACCCAGAGAGGGCGACTACCTGGCCGGGTTGCTCTACCCAGAGAGAGACTACCTGGTTGGGCTGCTCCACCTAGAGAGAGCGACTACCTGGTCGGGCTGCTCCACCTAGAGAGAGCGACTACCTGGTCGGGCTGCTCCACCCAGAGAGAGCGACTACTTGGCCGGGTTGCTGCAGCATCGCCGCTGTACGGGTCCCTGTCGTGATTTTCACACACAAATCTTTAGGCGATCTTCTGCTGTCCAACGTGAGTTGGTGGAATTTGAGTTGGTGGTGAACCTTTTTTCAGGAGGGTCTAAATGTTTGTGGGTGAAAGATGTCGTGGAAAAATTACAAGCAATCTTATTTCGAGAAAGCTACTTAAAATAATATGAGGGCGGTGTACAAATAAAAACTATTTAAAATTTATATTTTATTATATCCTTTTTGGGGTTATATATTGGTTGTTTGCTATGTAGTCACCTATATCCTCCACTTTCTTTACTTTAGGATCGAGTGACCTAAATCTTACTAAAAAATTCAAGTTAGTAAGGCACGCAAGGCACTATATGAATAGCCTATTCTCTTACTAAGAAATTCAGGTTTGTAAGGCACTATATGGATAGCCTATTCTCTTACTAAGAACGAAGTGGCTACGGGACTACGAAGCATGACAGAGAGAGAGTGAGTGTGTAACTCTCTCTCTCTCTCACACACACACACACACACTGTGTCTGTCTCTCTCTCTCTCTCTCTGAGTAAAAGATTTTTTAGCTAACGTCTTGCCCATAATCAGCAGCAATGAGCGCGCTCACGCTGTCCTGTTAAAGAAATCGTGTTGTCAATTATTTTTCCACGACATCTTTCACCCACAAAAATTTAGGATAGAAGAACTACCTGGCCGGGCTGCTCCACCTAGAGCGAGACTACCTGGTCGGGCTGCTCCACCCAGAGAGAGCGACTATCTGGCCGGGTTGCTCTACCCAGAGAGAGACTACCTGGTCGGGCTGCTCCACCTAGAGAGAGCGACTACCTGGTCGGGCTGCTCGATCTAGAGAGAGCGACTACCTGGTCGGGCTGCTCCACCCAGAGAGAGCGACTACCTGGCCGGGTTGATCTACCCAGAGAGAGACTACCTGGTCGGGCTGCTCCACCTAGAGAGAGCGACTACCTGGTCGGGCTGCTCCACCTAGAGAGAGCGACTACCTGGTCGGGCTGCTCCACCCAGAGAGAGCGACTACCTGGCCGGGTTGCTGCGGCGTCGCCGCTGTAAGGGTCCCTGTCGTGATTTTCACACACAAATCTTTAGGCGATCTTCTGCTGTCCAACGTGAGTTGGTGGAATTTGAGCTGGTGGTGAACTTTTTTTCAGGAGGGTCTAAATTTTTATGGGTGAAAGATGTCGTGGAAAATTTACAAGCAATATTATTTCGAGAAAGCTACTTAAAATAATATGAGGGCCGTGTACAAATAAAAACTTTTTAGAATTAATATTTTATTATATCCTTTTTGGGGGTTATATATTGGTTGTTTGCTATGTAGTCACCTATATCCACCACTTTCTTAACTTTCGGATCGAGTGACCTAAATCTTACTAAAAAATTCAGGTTAGTAAGGCACGCAAGGCACTATATGAATAGCCTATTCTCTTACTAAGAACGAAGTGGCTACGGGACTACGAAGCATGACAGAGAGAGAGAGAGTGTGTAACTCTCTCTCTCCCTCTCTCTCTCTTTCTCACACATCATATCATCATATCATCATCTCAGGCATTCTCCCCAAGATCGACGCACCTGATCAATTCTACGACAAGGCCTTCAGCACAAATAGCCGACTAAAATATTTGTGTCTGAGGGAAGAAGTTGAATTCATCAACCTCTGGGACAACTTCTACAACCAGCCTACTCTGTTCCGCAAGGATGGCACTCATCTAAACCCTGTGGGTTCAGCACGCATGGGTCATCTCCTACACGAAGCAGTCCGCAGCCATGGATCAAAAAACGCCATCAGAGAAGAAGCAGCAGTGACATAAATCATCCAACGCCAAGAAAAAAACAGAGGCAACCGAGGACCACCAGCGATAAGGACTGAAGACAGCGAGGACCGAGGACAGCCATGAACACAAATGTAGATCCGACAAGAACCAAAAATATTATTAAAGAGCGTTCCGTGAGTTCTAAAATAAAAAATGTAAAGGTTTTCTATGCAAACGCTCGTAGCATACGCAATAAATTTTCAGACTTAGAGGAGCTAGTGTTTACAGAAAATTATGATGTGATTGGCATAACAGAATCTTGGCTCAATACAGAAGATAGAGACTTTTTAGCAGAGTATTCACTTCCCGGTTATGTAATGTTTGAGAAAAGCCGAATAAATCGAAATGGAGGTGGCGTTTTACTTTATATCAAAGACAGTCTTAACCCTACCCTCTTGTCAAAACCTCAAATTGTGAACGTCGACGCATCTTTTGTGCTAATAAAGAATAATAAAGGTACAAAAATAATACTTGCATTAATATACAGACCTCCAGCTCAATCAGTGCAAACTGACCGAGAAATTTACGAACAAATTGCAGATGTAAGTAACTCACAAGATACCGTAATTTTTGGCGACTTTAATTTACCTGTGACCAAGTGGGGCGATACTCTTACTTCACACTCCGGACATGACTTGTATACGAACTTGCAAGAGAGTTCGCTTTATCAATTTGTTCGAACGCCGATCCGTGGTAATAACGTTCTTGACATTGTACTTTCAACAAAAGAAGAATTAATAGAGAATTTGAATGTTGGTGATGAATTCAGTAACAGCGACCATCGTACGATAACTTTCACTTTAATGTTTACTAGTAACGAACCAAATAGTAGCATCGAAAAAGTCCCTAATTTCAAGAAAGCAAACTTCCATAAACTTAGAGCTATGTTTAAAGAAACTGACTGGAGCTTTTTAATTAACAATAACGACATAAATACATCTTGGAAGTTATTCCAAACCACTTACCTAAAAGCAGTGCAAGACTGCATACCATCGAAAATAAGGCGTCCAGGCCATAATAATAAGCCCAAATGGTGGAATAAAGATATTTCAAACTGCCTGCTTGCTAAAAAATTTGCTAATGATAGATTAAAATCCTCACAAAATGACGAAGAACGGGTGAAATTTGTAGAGCTACGACGCAAAGCCAAAAAGTTAATTAAGCAAAGTAAAAAGACCCTAGAGTTACATATTGCGAATCAAAGTAAAACAAACCCGAAAGAATTCTATAGTTATATCAGAAAGAAAAAAGTAGTTACTTCAACTGTTGGACCGTTAGTCGATGAAAATGGAGAATACACCAAAGACGAAGTACAAATGAGTAATGCCCTCAATACCTTCTTTGCATCAGTTTTTACAACAGAAGACCTCCGTGATATCCCTACACCATCGCCGATTCAGATTGATAATTCAGATGTTCTAAGCAATATCACCGTTACAGACAGAGAAGTATTGAATTGTTTAGATAAACTCAAGGTAAATAAAACGCCTGGACCTGATACAATCTCGCCTAGAGTTCTGAAGGAAGCTAAGGATGAGCTCTCCAAACCACTGACATTACTATTCAATAAATCCTTGCAGTCTGGAACTATGCCTGATCAGTGGAAGCTAGCCAACGTAACACCGATATTCAAAAAAGGCAGCAAATCCCTACCCAGTAACTATCGTCCAATTAGCTTAACCTCAGTTGTATGTAAAATGCTAGAAACGGTCATACGAGACAGACTCGTAAATCACTTAGAGGAAAATAACATACTTAAAGATACTCAACACGGCTTTCGTAAAAAACGTTCCTGTTTAACAAACCTCTTAGACTTCTTCCACAATATCCTCAACCTCTACGATGAGAGTAAAGCTGTAGATATTATATACCTTGATTTTCAAAAGGCCTTTGACAAAGTTCCCCACAAACGTTTACTGCTAAAACTAAAAGCCCATGGAATACAAGACGGTGTGTTGAAATGGATAGAAAATTGGCTCAGCGACAGAAAGCAAAGAGTAGTCATAAATGGTAAGGCATCTAAATGGACCAATGTAAGTAGCGGGGTACCCCAGGGATCGGTACTAGGACCAATTCTCTTTCTAATTTACATCAACGACATAGATGAGGGCCTCACCTGTTCAATCTCAAAATTTGCTGACGATACAAAAATTGCAAATAGCGTACTCTCAAAAGAACAAGTTGACGATATGCAACACAATCTAGATAAATTGTCATGTTGGGCCCAAATTTGGCAAATGAGTTTCAATGCGGATAAATGTAAAGTACTACATATCGGATACCTAAATGAGAAAGCAAACTATTCGATGAATGGCACTCAGCTTAAGAATGTAAACAGAGAAACCGATCTGGGAGTAACAATATCGAGTAACCTAAAACCGAGTCAACAATGTTCAGAAGTTGTTAAGAAGGCAAACAAAATAATTGGCTTTATTGGCAGGTCATTTGAGCATAAATCCAAAGAAGTTATCCTAACCCTTTACAATTCCTTAGTCCGCCCTCTTCTGGAATACTGCGTTCAATCCTGGTGCCCTTATTACCAAAAAGATATAAACAAGCGAGAACGAGTTCAACGTAGAGTTACCAAAATGATACCTACCCTAAAGAACAAACCATACGAAGAGCGTCTTAGAGAATTAAATCTATTTCATTTAACCCAGCGCAGATTAAGAGGTGACTTAATTCAAGTGTTCAAAATCATCAAAGGCATCGACAATATGAACTGTAGTAAGTACTTCACTATCGACCAATCTAATTACACGCGGGGAAACGGTTGCAAAATTATTGGTAAATCTTTTAACTCACACGAATCTAAGAATTTCTTCTTCAATCGAGTTGTCAACTTGTGGAATGGGCTTCCCCGAAACGTTATAGACTGCATCACCGTTGATTCATTTAAACTCCGCCTAGACAAATATCTCGCTTCAAACCCGCGACTGACTGCGTTTGTAATGAATAACTTTATTTTATCCCCCCCTCAGTTACTAACCCATCTGTCCCCTACTAACTTCCTAATCCTGCCACGGACATTAGTTCCAGGGCAGTAATTCCCTTTCCAATGTTCCCTTACCCACTCTAAACCACTGTTTGGACACTTGATCCTCAGTGTTTTGGAGGACAAGCAACCTAGAAGGGTCACTAGATCTGTTGTTGCTTGATTTCCTTTGTACTCCTTTGTACACACACACACACACACTGTGTCTGTCTCTCTCTCTCTCTCTCTGAGTCAAAGATTTTGTAGCTAACGTCTTGCCCATAATCAGCAGCAATGAGCGCGCTCACGCTGTCCTGTTAAAGAAATTGTGTTGTCAATTATTTTTCCACGACATCTTTCACCCACAAAAATTTAGGAGAGAAGAATTACCTATCCGGGATGCTCCACCCAGAGAGAGACTACCTGGTCGGGCTGCTCCACCTAGAGAGAGCGACTACCTGGCCGGGCTGCTCCACCTAGAGAGAGTGACTACCTGGTTGGGCTGCTCCACCCAGAGAGAGCGACTACCTGGTCGGGCTGCTCCACCCAGAGAGAGCGACTACCTGGCCGGGTTCTTCTACCCAGAGAGAGACTACCTGGTCAGGCTGCTCCACCTAGGGAGAGTGACTACCTGGTTGGGCTGCTCCACCTAGAGAGAGCGACTACCTGGTCGGGCTGCTCCACCTAGAGAGAGCGACTACCTGGTCGGGCTGCTCCACCTAGAGAGAGCGACTACCTGGTCGGGCTGCTCCACCCAGAGAGAGCGAATACCTGGCCGGGTTGCTCTACCCAGAGAGAGACTACCTGGTCGGGCTACTCCACCTAGAGAGAGCGACTACCTGGTCGGGCTGCTCCACCTAGAGAGAGCGACTTCCTGGTCGGGCTGCTCCACCCAGAGAGAACGACTACCTGGCCGGGTTGCTCGATCTAGAGAGAGCGACTACCTGGTCGGGCTGCTCCACCCAGAGAGAGCGACTACCTGGCCGGGTTGATCTACCCAGAGAGAGACTACCTGGTCGGGCTGCTCCAGCTAGAGAAAGCGACTACCTGGTCGGGCTGCTCCACCTAGAAAGAGCGACTACCTGGTCGGGCTGCTCCACCCAGAGAGAGCGACTACCTGGCCGGGTTGCTGCGGCGTCGCCGCTGTACGGGTCCCTGTCGTGATTTTCACACACAAATCTTTAGGCGATCTTCTGCTCTCCAACGTGAGTTGGTGGAATTTGAGTTGGTGGTGAACCTTTTTTCAGGAGGGTCTAAATTTTTGTGGGTGAAAGATGTCGTAGAAAATTTACAAGCAATCTTATTTCGAGAAAGCTACTTAAAATAATATGAGGGTGGTGTACAAATAACAACTTTTTAGAATTTATATTTTATTATATCCTTTTTTGGGGTTATATATTGGTTGTTTGCTATGTAGTCACCTATATCCTCCACTTTCTTAACTTTAGGATCGAGTGAACTAAATCTTACTAAAAAATTCAGGTTAGTAAGGCACGCAAGGCACTATATGAATAGCCTATTCGCTTACTAAGAAATTCAGGTTAGTAAGGCACTATATGGATAGCCTATTTTCTTACTAAGAACGAAGTGGCTATGGGACTACGAAGCATGCCAGAGAGAGAGAGAGTGTGTAACTCTCTCTCTCTCTCTCTTTCTCACACACACACACACACACACTGTGTCTGTCTCTCTCTCTCTCTCTGAGTCAAAGATTTTTTAGCTAACGTCTTGCCCATAATCAGCAGCAATGAGCGCGCTCACGCTGTACTGTTAAAGAAATCGTGTTGTCAATTATTTTTCCACGACATCTTTCACCCACAAAAATATAGGAGAGAAGAACTACCTATCCGGGCTGCTCCACCCAGAGAGAGACTACCTGGCCGGACTGCTCCACCTAGAGAGAGTGACTACCTGGTCGGGCTGCTCCACCCAGAGAGAGCGACTACCTGGTCGGGCTGCTCCACCCAGAGAGAGCGACTGCCTGGCCGGGTTGTTCTACCCAGAGAGAGACTACCTGGTCAGGCTGCTCCACGTAGAGAGAGTGACTACCTGGTCGGGCTGCTCCACCTAGAGAGAGCGACTACCTGGTCGGGCTGCTCAACCTAGAGAGAGCGACTACCTGGCGGGGTTGTTCTACCCAGAGAGAGACTACCTGGTCAGGCTGCTCCACCTAGAGAGAGTGACTACCTGGTCGAGCTGCTCCACCTAGAGAGAGCGACTACCTGGTCGGGCTGCTCCACCCAGAGAGAGCGACTACCTGGCCGGGTTGCTCTACCCAGAGAGAGACTACCTGGTCGGGCTGTTCCACCTAGAGAGAGCGACTACCTGGTCGGGCTGCTCCACCTAGAGAGAGCGACTACCTGGTCGGGCTGCTCCACCCAGAGAGATCGACTACCTGGCCGGGTTGCTCTACCCAGAGAGAGACTACCTGGTCAGGCTGCTCCACATAGAGAGAGTGACTACCTGGTCGGGCTGCTCCACCTAGAGAGAGCGACTACCTGGTCGGGCTGCTCCACCTAGAGAGAGCGACTACCTGGCGGGGTTGTTCTACCCAGAGAGAGACTACCTGGTCAGGCTGCTCCACCTAGAGAGAGTGACTACCTGGTCGAGCTGCTCCACCTAGAGAGAGCGACTACCTGGTCGGGCTGCTCCACCCAGAGAGAGCGACTACCTGGCCGGGTTGCTCTACCCAGAGAGAGACTACCTGGTCGGGCTGTTCCACCTAGAGAGAGCGACTACCTGGTCGGGCTGCTCCACCTAGAGAGAGCGACTACCTGGTCGGGCTGCTCCACCCAGAGAGATCGACTACCTGGCCGGGTTGCTCTACCCAGAGAGAGACTACCTGGTTGGGCTGCTCCACCTAGAGAGAGCGACTACCTGGTCGGGCTGCTCCACCTAGAGAGAGCGACTACCTGGTCAGGCTGCTCCACCCAGAGAGAGCGACTACCTGGCCGGGTTGCTGCGGCGTCGCCGCTGTACGGGTCCCTGTCGTGACTTTCACACACAAATCTTTAGGCGATCTTCTGCTCTCCAACGTGAGTTGGTGGAATTTGAGTTGGTGGTGAACCTTTTTTCAGGAGGGTCTAAATTTTTGTGGGTGAAAGATGTCGTGGAAAATTTACAAGCAATCTTATTTCGAGAAAGGTACTTAAAATAATATGAGGGCGGTGTACAAATAAAAACTTTTTAGAATTTATATTTTATTATATCCTTTTTTGGGGTTATATATTGGTTGTTTGCTATGTAGTCACCTATATCCTCTACTTTCTTAACTTTAGGATCGAGTGACCTAAATCTTACTAAAAAATTCAGGTTAGTAAGGCACGCAAGGCACTATATGAATAGCCTATTCTCTTACTAAGAAATTCAGGTTAGTAAGGCACTATATGGATAGTCTATTTTCTTACTAAGAACGAAGTGGCTACGGGATTACGAAGCATGACAGAGAAAGAGAGGGTGTGTAACTCTCTCTCTCTCTTTCTCACACACACACACCCACACTGTGTCTGTCTCTCTCTCTCTCTCTGAGTCAAAGATTTTTTAGCTAACGTCTTGCCCATAATCAGCAGCAATGAGCGCGCTCACGCTGTCCTGTTAAAGAAATCGTGTTGTCAATTATTTTTCCACGACATCTTTCACCCACATAAATTTAGGAGAGAAGAACTACCTGGCCGGGCTGCTCCACCCAGAGAGAGACTACCTGGTCGGGCTACTCCACCTAGAGAGAGCGACTACCTGGTCGGGCTGCTCCACCCAGAGAGAGCGACTACCTGGCCGGGTTGCTTTACCCAGAGAGAGACTACCTGGTCGGGCTGCTCCACCTAGAGAGAGCGACTACCTGGTCGGGCTGCTCCACACAGAGAGAGCGACTACCTGGCCGGGTTGCTCTACCCTGAGAGAGCGACTACCTGGCTGGGTTGCTCTACCTAGAGAGAGACTACCTGGTCGGGCTGCTCCACCTCGAGAGAGCGACTTCCTGATCGGGCTGCTCCACCTAGAGAGAGCGACTACCTGGTCGGGCTGCTCCACCCAGAGAGAGCGACTACCTGGCCGGGTTGCTGAGGCGTCACCACTGTACGGGTCCCTGTCATGATTTTCACACACAAATCTTTAGGCGATCTTCTGCTGTGCAACGTGAGTTGGTGGTGAACCTTTTTTCAGTAGGGTCTACATTTTTGTGGGTGAAAGATGTGGAAAAATTACAAGCCATCTTATTTCGAGAAAACTACTTAAAATAATATGAGGGCGGTGTACAAATAAAAACTGTTTAGAATTTATATATTATTATATCCTTTTTGGGGGTTATATATTGGTTGTTTGCTATGTAGTCACCTATTACACTAGGAATATAATCTCAAAATTGTACATGAGGGGTAACGGTTTGTTACAAGCTATCACCCATGCTAGGATTGAACCATGACACCTCCTGAGCAATATTAGCCTGGATGACACTTGATATTTTGATTTGGGACCTCACAGTGGGTTATTTTGTGAAAGAGGTCAATCGCGAAATATCTGATTTTCTCGAAAATACAAAAATGTCAATAAAATGACCAATAATGCAGTTACAAACTTAATTTTGGTGTCAAAATGAGCAGAATAACAAGCCATATTGTAAAAATATTGCTTTATGCTTTAATAATGAGTAGATTAAATTACTTATTACAAACATAACATACATCTAGTGAAAATTTAAGTAACGCAACAGTGAACGATGGACGAAAAAGGCGCATCATTGCATATATGCAAGTTTACATGTACATGAAATGAAATGAAAGAATGTCGTGTTTAAGTCACTCAGAGTCCGTTTCAATTGCCACACTGTATGGGTTGTGACACACTCCGTTATTACAGGTACATGCAGCTATGCACTTCAAGTTCTTGGCCCTACAAGAGCATCTGGAAGTTGCACAATTTTTGCACTTGCAGCAGACTATGTCTGTGAACTCGTTTGGCAGAGGATCATCCACACTGACGTGTGGGTGTAGTCTCCTCGTAGCATCCTCGTACCATCCACTTTCAATGGGCGACTCGATTTCAGGTTTTGGTACATCTGCCTTGAACCACACCTGAGCCTGGTGGTGTGCGCATTTGATGTGTTGTTCAAGACATTTTCGATTTGCCGGAAGCTTTTCTTGGTCTTTGGTGCCCTTTTGAAACATGCGGTATCGCACATCGTTGATGTTAGTTTCGTCCGAAGCTGGTGAGTAAATGCGGCAGAAGAACTCTTCCACACTCCGTATGGTGGATTCTGACAGCGTGCCACGTCCGAGGTCATCAAGCAATGCTCCGTGTTGCTGGAATACCTTCCATGTCGTCTTTTTCCCGTGTCCACTTGGTTGACTGACTGTGTCACATCCTGTAACCGCATGGTACACCAGGATGTTACGCTGCATGGTCGATGTCAACTGTATGTCGTGCAGAGCCACATAACGCCTTCCTGCCTTGTGCCAGTTCTCATCCAGAGCTCTCCACTTAATTGTCCCGCGAAGTGTGTGAGCAGTACCAATACGTCGGTGTCCCTGCACGAGACTATTATATGATCCGTTCGTATCCATCCATATAGGCCGCTTTGGCATGCAATATTATACGTGTATCGGCCTCCTCGTGAGATGATTGCAGCTGTTCAACATCAGACCCCTGTAACGATGCTACTTTGGTTTCTTCCTCAAACCCACCTGCAGTGATCAAGTCACAAGTGGGTCGGCTCTTTTTTGCCTCCAACATCATTTGATCGCTGAGAAACTTGGTAAGATTTGCCTTGTTTTCTGGTAAGTCCATGAACTGCTTCCAGTTGGCAGGGAGTGGAATCTCTCTGCTGTCGATCTTGCGCCGGATAGAATGTACTCGCCCCTCTCTCCTTTCCCGGGTCCCAGACTTGATTGATGTGATACGATATCGATCAAAAACCACATCGACTCTTGAGCAGTGCTCATTGAAATGACTGCACACTGATGCATTGAAGACATCAGCCAGATCTCCAAATGACTTTGCCCCCGTTGGTTTTCCAATGGCTTGTACCAATGCCTGACCATCTATGATAAAACATGTCTTAAGCGAAGACTTTGGCAGGACCTCAACCGTTACTCCATCCTCCAAGATCTTCCCGAGCACAGCTTTATTCGTAGGACGTAGGCGTCCTGCCGTGTCTGCCAATGACAGTGGTACCGGTGTTAGTTCATGACTCAGAAGACTTTTAAGGTCTATATCACGTCCGGAGTCCTGTGCCACAAGAAGCCGCTGGAACAGAAGCCTGTCTGCTTTCATGGTCTGACCCTTTTGACTAGCATCCTTCCTCGTTTCTAGTGTGTACATTGTCGTCAGTGTAGGACTCTTTGACTGTTTCAATTTTACATGAAAGCCGACGTCTTGTTTGCAAATCTGTGATTCCACAAATTCTTTGATCTTTGATTCTCCATGGGTTTCAGCGGTCAGTAAAGCGTCCTTGATGTTTTCAGGGGCAAGATCCATTGTCATCAGACAGGTCAACTCGTCGCCTGAGTTGCTCTCACTGTCAAATATTGTGAATCGTGATAACTTTTCCTGTAGCTTTTGAACATCTTCTCTGTCCCTCTTTATTCTTGCTGGACCGACATCTTTGTACGCAGATGGTGCATACTCGGTGTCATCGATTGCCATGCCAAACATTGAAGTGGTTTCGTCAACAATTCGGCTTCGCTCGTTGTATGTCAGGCACCATTTGTCCCTTGCACTGTCTGTTCGAGTTATTCCTATCAGACCACCAGTGACTTTCCCGACTTTTTTGACGTGCTCCAGTGCAAGATCAGTGCTAATTTGGTTGAAGCTCATGCGTGTTGATTTCACAACGAAGTCACCATCCATGAATTGTTGGTAGACGTCTGGATGTGAACTGTCTAATTGACTTATGTCAGCACCAAATATCACTCCCCAGCGTGTGTAGTTTGTGTGGTCACAGTGAGCAAACCAAGGCAGCATGGCCATAAATGCTGACTTATGCATCTGCCAGTCTCCGGTTCGTTCTGCATGTATGAACTGCAGCAAGATCAATACCATTTTCATGTAGTGTCTCCAATAGAGACCTGTTGGAGATAAGGTTTTGTCATACTGCTCAAGGAGTTCAAGGAAATGCACATCCTTCACTGCTTCCTCCAGTTTGCCCAATGCTTCAGATGGGTTACTCGTTTGTTCCCGATCCCCAAGTCCATCCAAGGATTGTGCTACTTCTTCCGACAGTCGTTGTAGTTCTTGTTCTCCGACCCCTTGATCTTGTGCCCATGCGAGGAAATGTGGCCACATGATCTGCCAGAGTGCCTCCACTGTCAGCTTGTGGGCTCTGGTCGTGCGGTTGGATGATTTCGCCATCATGTTGTTTTGGGCTGTGTTCTCGCCATACACCAAACTTTCGGACCATATCTGTTGAAGGCCAGAATCTGCATAGTGTTGCCCAATGGCTCTCATGAAGTTCTTGGCTATGTGGAAACCCCCCAGACGCAGAAAGAGAGTTTTACATGTGTCAAGATTCTCCCACTGCAGTTCCTTTGCCTTCGCATACAGTTGTTCATCCAGCGTCAATACAGTGGACTGGCCAGGGTTCAGCTCCTGTGTGATTCGTAAGCAACGAAGTATAACAGTACTGTCCACAAGGTGTCCCTCTCATGTGCCGGAGCATTGATGATCGGTAAGTACCCCACGGTTGTTGTTTCTTGTGTATCATTGATGACATATCGATTGAAACCTGTCCATGCTGGAACTAATTGATTTGGACTGCTGTAATGTCGGACAAGAAGCCACGAAAGGTCTTTGATGTTTGCTCTCTGTTTTATGTCTGGGTCTGGTGTGTAGCTATCAGTCTTCACTTATGTGTCAAATCGTGGCTGGGCACGTGCACCGCAGTCTGGTGCAGGCGTAAGCTGCTGTAGCTCCGCTGGTACCTTGAGTGACCTTGCTTGTCCCATTTGCAGTGCTTGTCCACTGTGGTGTTGTGCCGCCCCTCTCTGGAGAGCGATCACCTGCGTTGCGTGGAATGTTCCCTTCCCATCGAGGGTTTCTTCTATAATATCGATATTATCAGCAGAAAATTGGAGAAACCGGCCTTCGACAAGGTTTGGTGGGACAGGAAACTTATCGCTTTTCGTTGAGTTGTCCAGTACGTGCTGCGCTAGGGTGGTATCTACACGTTGAACTTGACTGTAACTGATGCAGTGCCCGGCCTTGTGAAATATGTTCACCAGGTCCTTGGAACGTGTTGCTTGGTGAAGGGTCATTCCTAGCCCAACATGCTTTGGTGTCAGCGCTTTCCCTTTGGAGACGGCATGTACAACATCTTGGGCTATACTGAGAGATAACATCCTTGTTCTGTCATCAAGTTCTGTTTCTCCTGGCTCGCCTGTCAGAAGTACACTGAGTAACATGAAGAGACTCTCGGGAATAATTTTAGCTGCGTCGTCTGCGTTGACAGAGGAACAGTCATTGTAAGAGGGTGAGTCTCGTATATCTGCCCTTATACATAGAGCTGTGTGGTGTAATGCTAAGATATGCTCCCTATCCTGATCTACAAATTGACTTGCACGCAAACCATGCTCATGGCCTTCGCAGGCTATACTGTATTATCCAGTTTATCTGTTGTCTCTGTCAAGGCCTGTACAACAATTCGCGCTGGTATGGTGGGGAACAACAATTGTGCTTTTTGTGGGTCAAGTTGCGGAACGAAGTCGATTTCTCCTTTAAGCAGATCTTGTAGTTTGTACTTGAAATGTGTCCTGTGTTGCTTGTAACTTCCAGCATCAACCTGACATTCAGCCATCAATTCGGAGTATCGTTCTCACACATCTAATAGGCTGTATATTTCTCCCTTGGTGATGCCAATAGAAATCTCATGTGCGACAGTTTTGAAACAAATCTCCCTAGGGTTTGGCTGCATCATTCGATCGTGCTCATGGCCAGCTTTTCGTGTGAAGTTGACATAGCACTTGAGATGGTACCGTACATCTCCAGCTACGATGTCGTTCACACAAGCCAATCTGCAGCTCAAGACAGGGTCAGTCTGAGAGCTTTTTAGAGAATGACAGGGATGCTGCAAGTCGGGTCTTGTCTTTGGACGTCTTCTGGCAGAAAACACACAGGTCTGTGTTAAATGCCTTGGCCTTGCTTCGCAGTACCTTAGAGGCTTGGTCGCCTGCGCTGGTCGAAGCACCCTCCTCTGCACCGGAGGTCTTAGTCTCAAACTTTTTTTTCAGTCTATTGAGATGCATAGCACTTGTGAAAGTGCCATAACAGTCTTTGTGATAAACAAATTCAGTGTCACCAGATACAGATTGAAAACTTGCAGCATCCAATCTCTGCACTACATCCCACCTTGCATAGTCTAGGCATTTTTTGCGCTCACTCAGTGCATGCTGCACTCTCTCCAGTCCGTTGCTTCCAAGCTTTCTAGTTGGTGTGTTAGACTCTTTCTGACATATAAAGCATATGTCCCAATTAGTTGTGGTGTCCACACTTCTTTTTCTCAGGTGTATGTGTGCTGCTGGTTCCATGAGTGATTCTTCCGGGCTGCTCGGCTGCTGGGCTGCTGGGCTGCTGGGCTGCAGGGATGCTGGGGTGCAGGGTACGCCACGACTGATGAGTACCTGTTCAAAAAAAGAAATATTTTAGATCTAGCAGATCAAGATTATTTAACATGATTAACAAAACAAACTGTAGTTGAATCCCTATATTCACAACAGCGCTACACCACTTCCACCCTCCAACTCTCACTCGACACTTGTCATTTTGACACCAAAATTAAGTTTGTAACTGCATTATTGGTCATTTTATTGACATTTTTTATATTTTCGAGAAAATCAGATATTTCGCGATTGACCTCTTTCACAAAATAACCCACTGTGAGGTCCCAAATCAAAATATCAAGTGTCATCCAGGCTAATATTGCTCAGGAGGTGTCATGGTTCAATCCTATATGGGTGATAGCTTGTAACAAACCGTTACCCCTCATGTGATTTCTGGGCCCCTTTTCACATACTATTATTGCTCTATATATCCTCCACTTTCTTAACTTTAGGATCGAGTGACCTAAATCTTACTAAACAATTCAGGTTAGTAAGGTATGCAAGGCACTATATGAATAGCCTATTCTCTTACTAAGAAATTCAGGTTAGTAAGGCACTATATGGATAGCCTATGCTCTTACTAAGAACGAAGTGGCTACGGGACTACGAAGCACGACAGAGAGAGAGAGAGAGTGTGTAACTCTCTCTCTCTCTCTCTCTCTCTCTCTCTCTCACACACACTGTGTCTGTCTCTCTCTCTCTCTCTGAGTCAAAGATATTTTAGCTAACATCTTGCCCATAATCAGCAGCAATGAGCGCGCTCACGCTGTTCTGTTAAAGAAATCGTGTTGTCAATTATTTTTCCACATGTTTCACCCACAAAAATTTAGGAGAGAAGAACTACCTGGCCGGGCTGCTCCACCCAGAGAGAGACTACCTGGTCGGGCTGCTCCACCCAGAGAGAGCGACTATCTGGCCGGGTTGCTCTACCCAGAGAGAGACTACCTGGTCGGGCTGCTCCACCTTTGTTTTTGTTTTTTTGTGTTTTTTTTTTTTAAAGAGACAATGAACGGAGGAAGGAAAAAACACAGATAAAACAAAAAGGTCCATGTGCCTAAAGGCATCCTCCATTCATAAAATGTTTGTAACAACTGGATTTAAACATTTGTAGATTGTAAGTTTGTGGAAAGCAATTCGAGGGAAGTGAATTCCAAAGAGTAGTAGCTCTGGGGATAAATGAATTCTGATAAGCAGAAGTTCGGCATTGTGGAGGAGAAAGTGTAAATTCATGGGCGCTCTCAGCTGCCCTAGTTCTACGGGGAAAGATGTGGAGAGGCGGCACAATTGAAGCAAGTTCCTTGGAACAATTGCTGTGAAAATATCTGTAGAATAATGCAAGGGATGCAACGTTTCTTCGTATGGATAATGTAGGAAGGTCCTGTGTGATTGCAGGGTTATTGATTAATCTAATAGCTTTATTTTGAATTTTGTCCAACTGCCTCAATGCAACCACTCCACTTCCACCCCACAGAGGTGAACAGTAATCCATCTGAGAACGCACATGACTTTTATATATCACGGCCAACTGCTCGCCAGTGAAGAATTCTCGAACTCTGTGCAGGAGTCCCAGTTTTTTAGAGGCATTCTTAGCAATGCTTCTAACATAATGTGTCCAGCTCAAGTTAGTAGTTAATGTTACACCGAGAATGTCAATACTAGGGGAAGTGGGAATATTTACATCATTAAAAAATATATGGGAGTCAGTGAGATTCTGTCGGTTAGAAAATTGAATGTATTTGGTTTTCTGTGCATTAAAGGAAACTAGATTCTTTTGTCCCCATCCATTAATTCTAGAAAGGTCCTGGTTCAGAGAAATTGCAGTGTTTATTTTTGAATTTATAAGATCGGGTTGGGTGAAAGAATTGGTAAATGTGAAGGAACTGTGGAGTGTTGAGTCATCTGCGTAGGAATGTATTGGATTATGAGTGGTAGATATGAGATCATTGATATGAATGAGGAACAGAATTGGGGCCAAAACTGATCCCTGGGGAACACCAGCATTTATTGAGTGAAATTGAGAATAAAGGCCATCTACCATTACACATATTTTTCTGTTATGAAGATAAGAAGAAATTAGTGGAACTAATGATGCAAGGCCATAATCTTCGACAATAAGGATTGATGCCAGACTCTATCAAATGCCTTTGATATATCCAGTGCTATTGTATGTGTTTCACCATGTTGGTCTGTAGCTTGGTTGATTTGATGCGTAAGAAGGCAAAGCATGTCTGCAGTTGATCGATATCGTCTAAAACTATATTGCCTATCACTGATTAATTTATTATTCTCAAGATGCTTAATTATGTGATTATTTAATATAATTTCAAAGACTTTACCAAGAGTGGAAGTTATAGCTATTGGTCTGTAGTTTGATGGATCTGATGAGGCACCTTTTTTAGGAACTGGATGGATGTTTGCTTCTTTCCAGGGTACTGGGAAGCATGAGGTATGAGTACACAGACGGAAAAATGTTGCCAATACAGGAGCGAGCACCAAGGAACAATTCTTAAGTACTATTGGAGGAATTTCATCTGGACCAGGAGCCTTATCTACTGAGAGATTCTGCAAAATAGTTTTGACATGTCTGGTGTGGATCTTAAGTGAGGGAATTTCAGGCGAATTAAAATTAAGTACAGGGACATCTTGATTTATTTCATCTAAGGTTGAGTTGGTGGAGAAAATATCCGCAAGAAGGTTAGCTTTACCTCGTGGGTCACTTACAAGATTGCCAGTCGGAGATTTTAATGGTGGAATGGATGAAGCAGTAGTGAAGTTGGATTTAAATGAGTTAAGAGTAGACCAAAATATTTTGTTATCATTTGGATTATTTATAAGTTTATTTGCCTGCTTGTGGAGAAAGTTTGATTTAGTTAGATTTAATACAGTTTTGGCATGATTTCTGATGTTTCTAAAGTAATTAAAGGCTTCATGAGTTTTTGATCTTGTGTATGCATTGTAGGCTATTGCTTTTTGTTCAGTTACTCTAGCACAATTATGGTCAAACCATTTAGGTGAATTAGATTTTTTACTGTACTTTTGATGAGGAATAAAAGTTTCCATTCCAATTTTTACAAAATCTTGTATGTGGCTCAAGGTGGAGTGTGCATCATTAGAAAAGAAAGAGGTCCAGGGAATATCAATAAAGAAACCTTGAAGACCCTCCCAGTCTGCCCTATCGTAATGCCATTTAGTCACCAAAACAGGTTCAGAGTGGGAAGGTGTGGTAGGTGATAGACAGGTGGCCTGTATCAGACAGTGATCAGAAGATCCAAGCGGTGACCTCCCTGTAACATCATAATTTTCTGAATTGGTTGTTAAAAATAAGTCCAGTAGGTGGGAATTATGATTAGGATTATCTGGTACACGGGTGGGTTGGTTGACTAGTTGAGTGAGATTAAATGAGTCTGCAAATAGCTCACATTCAAGACCAGCATCATCAGTCCTGGCTGAATGAGTGAGCCATTCAACATTATGGACATTAAAATCACCCAACACAGTGATTTCAGAAGAAGCATTTAAGTTGAGGACACTGAGTTGTGAGGACAGAGAATCAAAAAGACTTTGCTCTGGAGGAGTATTTGGGGAACGGTAGATGCAACATATGTATTTAAATTTACCAGCAGAAATTAATTTGTATATAGAATAATCAAAATAGGGACAATTGAAACTAGTAACCTCCTCCAGGGCAATTTAAGATTTTGCGAAGCAACATACACCTCCTTTAGGTCTGACATTTTGGAGGAGTTGATAACCTGGAAAATTAAATCTAGACGTGTCAGATGTGGATGTTACTTGAGTCTCTGTCAAAAAAAGGAGAGTAGGGGATTCTGCTTGAAGAAATTGGTGTACAGAATTGATGTTAGAGTGAAGTCCCCTTATATTGCTAAAGAAAAAGCTGCACCGACGAGCAGCTTTGGGACGTTGCAATGCTCTTGACACAGTCGCATGATGACGACTGGGAGGGCCCTGTGTCAATGACCCAACCCTGCCGGGGGTGGATATCCGAGGGACCACCAGGTTTGCTCTTAACAATTGTACTGCCATATTTATTGGACCTAGAGAGAGCGACTACCTGGCCGGGCTGCTCCACCTAGAGAGAGCGACTACCTGGCCGGGTTGCTCTACCCAGAGAGAGACTACCTGGTCGGGCTGCTCCACCTAGAGAGAGCGACTACCTGGTCGGGCTGCTCCACCTAGAGAGAGCGACTCCCTGGTCGGGCTGCTCCATCCAGAGAGAGCGACTACCTGGCCGGGTTGCTCTACCCAGAGAGAGACTACCTGGTCGGGCTGCTCCACCTAGAGAGAGCGACTACCTGGTCGGGCTGCTCCACCTAGAGAGAGCGACTACCTGGTCGGGCTCCTCCACCCAGAGAGAGAGACTACCTGGCCGGGTTGCTGCAGCATCGCCGCTGTACGGGTCTCTGTCGTGATTTTCACACACAAATCTTTAGGCGATCTTCTGCTGTCCAACGTGAGTTGGTGGAATTTGAGTTGGTGGTGAACCTTTTGTCAGGAGGGTCTAAATTTTTGTGGGTGAAATATGTCGTGGAAAAATTACAAGCAATCTTATTTCGAGAAAGCTACTTAAAATAATATGAGGGCGGTGTACAAATTAATAAAAACTGTTTAAAATTTATATTTTATTATATCCTTTTTGGGGGTTATATATTGGTTGTTTGCTATGTAGTCACCTATATCCTCCACTTTCTTAACTTTAGGATCGAGTGACCTAAATGTTACTAAAAAATTCAAGTTAGTAAGGCACGCAAGGCACTATATGACTAGCCTATTCTCTTACTAAGAATTTCAGGTTAGTAAGGCACTATATGGATTATTATGTTCCTTCCAACAACCAACAATACTCCTAAAATCGATTAATGAAATTTACAAATACATGTTAGCCTATTCTCTTACTAAGAACGAAGTGGCTACGGGACTACGAAGCATGACAGACAGAGAGAGAGAGTGTGTAACTCTCTCTCTCTCTGTCTCACACACACACACTGTGTCTGTCTCTCTCTCTCTCTGAGTCAAAGATTTATTAGCTAAGGACTTGCCCATAATCAGCAGCAATGAGCGCGCTCACGCTGTCCTGTTAAAGAAATCGTGTTGTCAATTATTTTTCCACGACATCTTTCACCCACAAAAATTTAGGAGAGAAGAACTACCTGGCCGGGCTGCTCCACCCAGAGAGAGATTACCTGGTCGGGCTGCCCCACCCAGACAGAGCGACTACCTGGCCGGGTTGCTCTACCCTGAGAGAGACTACCTGGTCGGGCTGCTCCACCTAGAGAGAGCGACTACCTGGTCGGGCTGCTCCACCTAGAGAGAGCGACTACCTGGTCGGGCTGCTCCACCCAGAGAGAGCGACTACCTGGCCGGGTTGCTCTACCCAGAGAGAGACTACCTGGTCGGGCTGCTCCACCTAGAGAGAGCGACTACCTGGCCAGGCTGCTCCACCTAGAGAGAGTGACTACCTGGTCGGGCTGCTCCACCCAGAGAGAGCGACTACCTGGCCGGGTTGCTCTACCCAGAGAGAAAGACTACCTGGTCGGGCTGCTCAACCTAGAGAGAGCGACTACCTGGTCGGGCTGCTCCACCTAGAGAGAGCGACTACTTGGTCGGGCTGCTCCACCCAGAGAGAGCGACTACCTGGCCGGGTTGTTCTACCCAGAGAGAGGCTACCTGGTCGGGCTGCTCCACCTAGAGAGAGCGACTACCTGGTCGGGCTGCTCCACCCAGAGAGAGCGACTACCTGGCCGGGTTGCTCTACCCAGAAAGAGACTACCTGGTCGGGCTGCTCCACCTAGAGAGAGCGACTACCTGGCCGGGCTGCTCCACCTAGAGAGAGCGACTACCTGGTCGGGCTGCTCCATCTAGAGAGAGCGACTCCCTGGTCGGGTTGCTCTACCCAGAGAGAGACTACCTGGTCGGGCTACTCCACCTAGAGAGAGCAACTACCTGGTCGGGCTGCTCCACCTAGAGAGAGCGACTACCTGGTCGGGCTGCTCCACCCAGAGAGAGAGACTACCTGGCCGGGTTGCTGCAGCATCGCCGCTGTACGGGTCCCTGTCGTGATTTTCACACACAAATCTTTAGGCGATATTCTGCTGTCCAACGTGAGTTGGTGGAATTTGAGTTGGTGGTGAACCTTTTTTCAGGAGGGTCTAAATTTGTGTGGGTGAAAGATGTCGTGGAAAAATTACAAGTAATCTTATTTCGAGAATGCTACTTAAAATAATATGAGGGCGGTGTACAAATAAAAACTGTTTAGAATTTATATTTTATTATATCCTTTTTGGGGGTTATATATTGGTTGTTTGCTATGTAGTCACCTATATCCTCCACTTTCTTAACTTTAGGATCAAGTGACCTAAATCTTACTAAAAAATTCAAGTTAGTAAGGCACGCAAGGCACTATATGAATAGCCTATTCTCTTACTAAGAAATTCAGGTTTGTAAGGCACTATATGGATAGCCTATTATCTTACTAAGAACGAAGTGGCTACGGGACTACGAAGCATGATAGAGAGAGAGTGAGTGTGTAACTCTCTCTCTCTCTCTCTCTCTCACACACACACACACACACACTGTGTCTGTCTCTCTCTCTCTCTGAGTCAAAGATTTTTTAGCTAACGTCTTGCCCATAATCAGCAGCAATGAGCGCGCTCACGCTGTCCTGTTAAAGAAATCGTGTTGTCAATTATTTTTCCACGACATCTTTCACCCACAAAAATTTAGGAGAGAAGAACTACCTGGCCGGGCTGCTCCACCCAGAGAGAGACTACCTGGTCGGGCTGCTCCACCCAGAGAGAGCGACTATCTGGCCGGGTTGCTCTACCCAGAGAGAGACTACCTGGTCGGGCTGCTCCACCTAGAGAGAGCGACTACCTGGCCGGGCTGCTCCACCTAGAGAGAGTGACTACCTGGTCGGGCTCCTCCACCCAGAGAGAGCGAATACCTGGCCGGGTTGCTCTACCCAGAGAGAGACTACCTGGTCGGGCTGCTCCACCTAGAGAGAGCGACTACCTGGTCGGGCTGCTCCACCCAGAGAGAGCGACAACCTGGCCGGGTTCCTCTACCCAGAGAGAGACTACCTGGTCGGGCTGCTCCACCTAGAGAGAACGACTACCTGGTCGTGCTGCTCGATCTAGAGAGAGCGACTACCTGGTCGGGCTGCTCCACCCCGAGAGAGCGACTACCTGGCCGGGTTGATCTACCCAGAGAGAGACTACCTGGTCGGGCTGCTCCAGCTAGAGAAAGCGACTACCTGGTCGGGCTGCTCCAGCTAGAGAAAGCGACTACCTGGTCGGGCTGCTCCTCCTAGAAAGAGCGACTACCTGGTCGGGCTGCTCCACCCAGAGAGAGCGACTACCTGGCCGGGTTGCTGCGGCGTCGCCGCTGTACGGGTCCCTGTCGTGATTTTCACACACAAATCTTTAGGCGATCTTCTGCTCTCCAACGTGAGTTGGTGGAATTTGAGTTGGTGGTGAACCTTTTTTCAGGAGGGTCTAAATTTTTGTGGGTGAAAGATGTCGTGGAAAATTTACAAGCAATCTTATTTCGAGAAAGCTACTTAAAATAATATGAGGGTGGTGTACAAATAAAAACTTTTTAGAATTTATATTTTATTGTATCCTTTTTTGGGGTTATATATTGGTTGTTTGCTATGTAGTCACCTATATCCTCCACTTTCTTAACTTTAGGATCGAGTGAACTAAATCTTACTAAAAAATTCAGGTTAGTAAGGCACGCAAGGCACTATATGAATAGCCTATTCTCTTCCTAAGAAATTCAGGTTAGTAAGGCACTATATGGATAGCCTATTTTCTTACTAAGAACGAAGTGGCTATGGGACTACGAAGCATGCCAGAGAGAGAGAGAGAGTGTAACTCTCTCTCTCTCTTTCTCACACACACACACACACACTGTGTCTGTCTCTCTCTCTCTCTCTCTGAGTCAAAGATTTTTTAGCTAACGTCTTGCCCATAATCAGCAGCAATGAGCGCGCTCACGCTGTACTGTTAAAGAAATCGTGTTGTCAATTATTTTTCCACGACATCTTTCACCCACAAAAATTTAGGAGAGAAGAACTACCTATCCGGGCTGCTCCACCCAGAGAGAGACTACCTGGCCGGACTGCTCCACCTAGAGAGAGTGACTACCTGGTCGGGCTGCTCCACCCAGAGAGAGCGACTACCTGGTCGGGCTGCTCCACCCAGAGAGAGCGACTACCTGGCTGGGTTGTTCTACCCAGAGAGAGACTACCTGGTCAGGCTGCTCCACCTAGAGAGAGTGACTACCTGGTCGGGCTGCTCCACCTAGAGAGAGCGACTACCAGGTCGGGCTGCTCCACCTAGAGAGAGCGACTACCTGGCGGTGTTGTTCTACCCAGAGAGAGACTACCTGGTCAGGCTGCTCCACCTAGAGAGAGTGACTACCTGGTCGGGCTGCTCCACCTAGAGAGAGCGACTACCTGGTCGGGCTGCTCCACCCAGAGAGATCGACTACCTGGCCGGGTTGCTCTACCCAGAGAGAGACTACCTGGTTGGGCTGCTCCACCTAGAGAGA
Source organism: Lithodes maja (assembly GCA_037953745.1). NCBI lineage: Eukaryota > Metazoa > Arthropoda > Malacostraca > Decapoda > Lithodidae > Lithodes > Lithodes maja. Next base: position 48,988 of record JBAKBP010009413.1, read on the forward strand.
GCGACTACCTGGTCGGGCTGCTCCACCTAGAGAGAGCGACTACCTGGTCGGGCTGCTCCACCCAGAGAGAGCGACTATCTGGCCGGGTTGCTGCGGCGTCGCCGCTGTACGGGTCCCTGTCGTGACTTTCACACACAAATCTTTAGGCGATCTTCTGCTCTCCAACGTGAGTTGGTGGAATTTGAGTTGGTGGTGAACCTTTTTTCAGGAGGGTCTAAATTTTTGTGGGTGAAAGATGTCGTGGAAAATTTACAAGCAATCTTATTTCGAGAAAGCTACTTAAAATAATATGAGGGCGGTGTACAAATAAAAACTTTTTAGAATATATATTTTATTATATCCTTTTTTGGGGTTATATATTGGTTGTTTGCTATGTAGTCACCTATATCCTCTACTTTCTTAACTTTAGGATCGAGTGACCTAAATCTTACTAAAAAATTCAGGTTAGTAAGGCACGCAAGGCACTATATGAATAGCCTATTCTCTTACTAAGAAATTCAGGTTAGTAAGGCACTATATGGATAGTCTATTCTCTTACTAAGAACGAAGTGGCTACGGGATTACGAAGCATGACAGAGAAAGAGAGGGTGTATAACTCTCTCTCTCTCTTTCTCACACACACACACACACACTGTGTCTGTCTCTCTCTCTCTCTCTAAGTCAAAGATTTTTTAGCTAACGTCTTGCCCATAATCAGCAGCAATGAGCGCGCTCACGCTGTCCTGTTAAAGAAATCGTGTTGTCAATTATTTTTCCACGACATCTTTCACCCACATAAATTTAGGAGAGAAGAACTACCTGGCCGGGCTGCTCCACCCAGAGAGAGACTACCTGGTCGGGCTGCTCCACCTAGAGAGAGCGACTACCTGGTCGGGCTGCTTCACCCAGAGAGAGCGACTATCTGGCCGGGTTGCTTTACCCAGAGAGAGACTACCTGGTCGGGCTGCTCCACCTAGAGAGAGCGACTACCTGGTCGGGCTGCTCCACACAGAGAGAGCGACTACCTGGCCGGGTTGCTCTACCCAGAGAGAGCGACTACCTGGCCGGGTTGCTCTACCTAGAGAGAGACTACCTGGTCGGGCTGCTCCACCTCGAGAGAGCGACTTCCTGGTCGGGCTGCTCCACCTAGAGAGAGCGACTACCTGGTCGGGCTGCTCCACCCAGAGAGAGCGACTACCTGGCCGGATTGCTGAGGCGTCACCACTGTACGGGTCCCTGTCATGATTTTCACACACAAATCTTTAGGCGATCTTCTGCTGTACAACGTGAGTTGGTGGTGAACCTTTTTTCAGTAGGGTCTACATTTTTGTGGGTGAAAGATGTGGAAAAATTACAAGCCATCTTATTTCGAGAAAACTACTTAAAATAATATGAGGGCGGTGTACAAATAAAAACTGTTTAGAATTTATATATTATTATATCCTTTTTGGGGGTTATATATTGGTTGTTTGCTATGTAGTCACGTATTAGACTAGGAATATAATCTCAAAATTGTACATGAGGGGTAACGGTTTGTTACAAGCTATCACCCATGCTAGGATTGAACCATGACACCTCTTGAGCAATATTAGCCTGGATGACACTTGATATTTTGATTTGGGACCTCACAGTGGGTTATTTTGTGAAAGAGGTCAATCGCGAAATATCTGATTTTCTCGAAAATACAAAAATGTCAATAAAATGACCAATAATGCAGTTACAAACTTAATTTTGGTGTCAAAATGAGCAGAATAACAAGCCATATTGTAAAAATATTGCTTTATGCTTTAATAATGAGTAGATTAAATTACTTATTACAAACATAACATACATCTAGTGAAAATTTAAGTAACGCAACAGTGAACGATGGACGAAAAAGGCGCATCATTGCATATATGCAAGTTTACATGTACATGAAATGAAATGAAAGAATGTCGTGTTTAAGTCACTTAGAGTCCGTTTCAATTGCCACACTGTATAGGTTGTGACACACTCCGTTATTACAGGTACATGCAGCTATGCACTTCAAGTTCTTGGCCCTACAAGAGCATCTGGAAGTTGCACAATTTTTGCACTTGCAGCAGACTATGTCTGTGAACTCGTTTGGCAGAGGATCATCCACACTGACGTGTGGGTGTAGTCTCCTCGTAGCATCCTCGTACCATCCACTTCCAATGGGCGACTCGATTTCAGGTTTTGGTACATCTGCCTTGAACCACACCTGAGCCTGGTGGTGTGCGCATTTGATGTGTTGTTCAAGACATTTTCGATTTGCCGGAAGCTTTTCTTGGTCTTTGGTGCCCTTTTGAAACATGCGGTATCGCACATCGTTGATGTTAGTTTCGTCCGAAGCTGGTGAGTAAATGCGGCAGAAGAACTCTTCCACACTCCGTATGGTGGATTCTGACAGCGTGCCACGTCCGAGGTCATCAAGCAATGCTCCGTGTTGCTGGAATACCTTCCATGTCGTCTTTTTCCCGTGTCCACTTGGTTGACTGACTGTGTCACATCCTGTAACCGCATGGTACACCAGGATGTTACGCTGCATGGTCGGTGTCAACTGTATGTCGTGCACAGCCACATAACGCCTTCCTGCCTTGTGCCAGTTCTCATCCAGAGCTCTCCACTTAATTGTCCCGCGAAGTGTGTGAGCAGTACCAATACGTCGGTGTCCCTGCACGAGACTATTATATGATCCGTTCGTATCCATCCATATAGGCCGCCTTGGCATGCAATATTATACGTGTATCGGCCTCCTCGTGAGATGATTGCAGCTGTTCAACATCAGACCCCTGTAACGATGCTACTTTGGTTTCTTCCTCAAACCCACCTGCAGTGATCAAGTCACAAGTGGGTCGGCTCTTTTTTGCCTCCAACATCATTTGATCGCTGAGAAACTTGGTAAGATTTGCCTTGTTTTCTGGTAAGTCCATGAACTGCTTCCAGTTGGCAGGGAGTGGAATCTCTCTGCTGTCGATCTTGCGCCGGATAGAACGTACTCGCCCCTCTCTCCTTTCCCGGGTCCCAGACTTGATTGATGTGATACGATATCGATCAAAAACCACATCGACTCTTGAGCAGTGCTCATTGAAATGACTGAACACTGATGCATTGAAGACATCAGCCAGATCTCCAAATGACTTTGCCCCCGTTGGTTTTCCAATGGCTTGTACCAATGCCTGACCATCTATGATAAAACATGTCTTAAGCGAAGACTTTGGCAGGACCTCAATCGTTACTCCATCCTCCAAGATCTTCCCGAGCACAGCTTTATTCGTAGGACGTAGGCGTCCTGCCGTGTCTGCCAATGACAGTGGTACCGGTGTTAGTTCATGACTCAGAAGACTTTTAAGGTCTATATCACGTCCGGAGTCCTGTGCCACAAGAAGCCGCTGGAACAGAAGCCTGTCTGCTTTCATGGTCTGACCCTTTTGACTAGCATCCTTCCTCGTTTCTAGTGTGTACATTGTCGTCAGTGTAGGACTCTTTGACTGTTTCAATTTTACATGAAAGCCGACGTCTTGTTTGCAAATCCGTGATTCCACAAATTCTTTGATCTTTGATTCTCCATGGGTTTCAGCGGTCAGTAAAGCGTCCTTGATGTTTTCAGGGGCAAGATCCATTGTCATCAGACAGGTCAACTCGTCGCCTGAGTTGCTCTCACTGTCAAATATTGTGAATCGTGATAACTTTTCCTGTAGCTTTTGAACATCTTCTCTGTCCCTCTTTATTCTTGCTGGACATCTTTGTACGCAGATGGTGCATACTCGGTGTCATCGATTGCCATGCCAAACATTGAAGTGGTTTCGTCAACAATTCGGCTTCGCTCATTGTATGTCAGGCACCATTTGTCCCTTGCACTGTCTGTTCGAGTTATTCCTATCAGACCACCAGTGACTTTCCCGACTTTGTTGACGTGCTCCAGTGCAAGATCAGTGCTAATTTGGTTGAAGCTCTTGCGTGTTGATTTCACAACGAAGTCACCATCCATGAATTGTTGGTAGACGTCTGGATGTGAACTGTCTAATTGACTTATATCAGCACCATATATCACACCCCAGCGTGTGTAGTTTGTGTGGTCATAGTGAGCAAACCAAGGCAGCATGGCCATAAATGCTGACTTATGCATCTGCCAGTCTCCGGTTCGTTCTGCATGTATGAACTGCAGCAAGATCAATACCATTTTCATGTAGTGTCTCCAATAGAGACCTGTTGGAGATAAGGTTTTGTCATACTGCTCAAGGAGTTCAAGGAAATGCACATCCTTCACTGCTTCCTCCAGTTTGCCCAATGCTTCAGATGGGTTACTCGTTTGTTCCCGATCCCCAAGTCCATCCAAGGATTGTGCTACTTCTTCCGACAGTCGTTGTAGTTCTTGTTCTCCGACCCCTTGATCTTGTGCCCATGCGAGGAAATGTGGCCACATGATCTGCCAGAGTGCCTCCACTGTCAGCTTGTGGGCTCTGGTCGTGCGGTTGGATGATTTCGCCATCATGTTGTTTTGGGCTGTGTTCTCGCCATACACCAAACTTTCGGACCATATCTGTTGAAGGCCAGAATCTGCATAGTGTTGCCCAATGGCTCTCATGAAGTTCTTGGCTATGTGGAAACCCCCCAGACGCAGAAAGAGAGTTTTACATGTGTCAAGATTCTCCCACTGCAGTTCCTTTGCCTTCGCATACAGTTGTTCATCCAGCGTCAATACAGTGGGTATTACAATAAGCTAAATACATCGGAGATTTGACCATATTAATTAACTAAACCTGTATTATGCATCACTGGAATTATAAGTAGGCCTAGCCTATGTTCCGGTAGATTGTGTTACGTGCCTTTAACCCCTTCTGTACCGGTGATGTACTTATCATTATATTCTGGTCACTATTAGACGATTTTGTACAGCTTAGGAAGGACGTCTACTCATTACAAGGCTACAGCCTATCTCAATTAATCCTTTTAGATATCATATATCCTTCCCAAGCTTAGACAAAATCGTCTAAATGTAGCTGAAATCACCATCCTCCAGAATTTGCATCCAATCATCTACCACCTTAATTAGCTGTAGTACCGTCGACCTCCCCGGCAAGAATCCGAACTGTCTCCCACTGAAAAGTTGGTTTGATTTCATATGCTCAATTATTCCTTCTCTAATTACCGTTTCCATTAGTTTATACACAACACTTGTCAAACTGACTGGTCTATAATTGCTTGGGTCATTTCTCTTTCCCTTCTTAAATATAGCTGTTATGTTCGCCTCTCTCCAGTCCATCGGGATTTATCCTGTATTAAAAGATACCTCAAATAATATTGTTAATGGCTCTACTAACATCTCACCTCCTTCCTTTATGATTATTGGATGTATCCCATCCGGTCCCGGGGACTTACTTCTGTTCATTTTTTCTATAGCCCTTCTTATTCTAGCATGGGAAAACTCTATTAGTTCTAGTGCCGGTGCCTGTTTGATGGGAACAGTAGGCACTGCATCATCCGTTTCCACTGTTAGTACCTCCCCAAAGTATTTCCCCAGCACCTCTGCTTTCTCCTTATCAGTTTCTGCTCTATTCCTATCATCCAATTCTCCTATCAGTTCTGGGATACCTACTCTTCTTGTTAACTTTTCCTGAATGTACTTCCAGAATATTTTTGGATTATCCTTCACGTTTTTTGCAATCTCTCTCTCCCTCTCCTTCACCCCCCTCCTTGTCTCCCACCTTATTTTATTGTTTTTTGTCTACGTTCCAAATCCACTTCTTTAGCTTTTATACTAGAACCCCTGTTCTTTTTTAACACTTTTAGTCTATCCCACAATCGTTTCTTTCTTCTTATCAATGTCCAAAGCTTTCTTTTCATTGGTAATTCTGGGTTCGTTCTTTTCCTCAATTTTGTTTTATCCTTATATTCCCTTACTGGTACACATTTGGATATAACATTCACCAGTTTGACTCTAATCTTCCTCCACATTCCTTCAGCGTCTTCACCGTTCAAGTATTCTCCCCAGTCAATGTCCAAACACCTCAGCAGCTCATAATCTGCTCTATCATACATGTATATTATTTTATTGCTTCTATTATCCCTCTCTGTTTTAATATTTCAACTAAAACTTATACAGGCATGGTCACTACGACCTATTCATAGTGTGCACAGGGTTAGTTCCGATTTCTCCACCAGACGGCGTGGGGCATCATTGGCCCGCTACTCCCAAGTAAATAAACACGTTGAACTCGTGATTGAATCGGTTTCTACTTTATATGCTCGTAATGCCGTGTCTAACGTGAACACTATGGAAATTGAGTTATCGCCATACATTCTTAGTGTTCTGAAGGGGGAGGGTCCATAGGGTAAAATAGAGGGAAATTGCGATAAGGAAGACTTATTACTGCCTTGTGATAAAAGCAGGGTGTATAAAGAGTGAACAACACCGACTATATCTCCTTATATACTGGGCTAACTTAAATACTGTATTATCATTATTTACATGTCGATTTTATAATTTTACACCATACAGTAGTATGTTGATATTTATCCGTTTTCCGTATATTTTGTTAATGATTACTAAGCCAGCGAAGGCGAAGCAGAAAACAAAAGTTTGTTATAAGACACCAACATTCCATTACTCACTTCCTTTCTGTAATATATGTTTTTTATTGTTTATAATAATAATAATAATAATAATAATAATAATAATATTTATTCAGTTAGCAATTTACAGAGTTGGTACCACATAGTTTGTTACAAATATGACATGTACCAGCCTTGCATAATTCCAACTAAGGATAGCCCAATAAGGCCGTTAGGCGTATTTCCATTGGGGTCCTTGTGGGATTAGGTTAGCTGGGGAAAATGGGGAGGATAAAGAAATAGATACTTTAGAGAAAGTATTTCTAGGGGGTTATTTTAAGATACCTTACATCCTATAGTAAATATCAGTAATCCGTAATCAGTAATCATTTCAGTTTGGTTTGTCTATCTCTTATGTCGCATTTAGTAGTAGACATAAGCTTGGTGCTCCCTTCTCGCAGCTGTCCGGTTCAGGTGTTCCTTCAGGCTACGTCTGAAGGAATACAGTGTTCTCTTTTCACGGACTGACTGGGGTAGGTCGTTCCAGTCTTTGATGGCGGTGAAGAAGAATGTTTGCTTACCCTGTCCTTGGATTCTCGGGACCTTAAAATTAAACATCCTGTTTCTTGTATTATGTCCACTCCTCTCATTTGCTTTAACAAAATCATTCTTTAGGTACTCTGGAGCCCTGTCATAGAAAATTTTGAAGGCATTAGTGAGCCTGATTTGTTTGGCCCTGTCAGCGACATTGAGCATACCTAGTGACTGAAGTTGTTCCTGGCCAACATGTGATCTGGGTCCTAGGTTCAGCATGAACCTAACCATTTTATTTTGAGTGACCTGAAGTTTGTGCTGTGCTGATTTAGATGATGCAGAGTACCAGGATGACACAGAATAGTCAAAATGACATTGAACAAGCGCTTGGCAGAGGGTCTTTTTGGTCGCCGCGGGCAAGCATCCCACCTGTCTATACAGGTATTTTATACGTGCTCTACACTTACTCAGGATAGATTCCAAAATTGTTTCACCTGACAAACTCGCGTCCAGTTTTAGTCCGAGATATTTAACTTGTGACACTGTTGTTATAGGAATATCATTACAGTTGACCGAGAAGCCCACAATGTCTTTCAGTTTGCGTTTTGTTCCACATAAGATGGCTTCCGTCTTGCCCAGGTGAAGAGATAGTCTATTGTCCACTAGCCATTCACTACATGATTCTAGTTCTTTGGAAAGTGAAGCGGCAATACTTATTGGGTCTTTTCCTGAAACCAGGAGCACGCTGTCGTCTGCATACAGTAATAATTTACATGAGACGCTCAGTTCCATGTCGTTCACATAACAGAGAAAGAGTAAGGGACCAAGGATGCTTCCCTGCGGGACCCCACAGTTAATTGGCATAGGATCAAATATATTATCGTCAATTTTGACTCTTTGAGTTCTACCACTAAGATAAGATTTAAACCAGTTCACAGATCCTATGCCCATTGCTTGTAGTTTATTACATAGGATATCATGGTCTACTGTGTCAAACGCTTTTTGTAGATCAAGAAGAACCATACCGGTGTAGTTACCTTTAGACATTTCTTTACGAATGTGATCCGTTAAGTGGATGAGACAGGAGTCTGTCGAGTACATGCATCTGAAACCTGATTGAAACTTATAGAATAGATCATTTTGTTTGAGGTAGTGTTCAATTTGGGTGTATACCGCTCTTTCAAGGATTTTAGATACAATACATAATATGCTAACTGGTCTGTAGTTACCAACTTCTAGTTTATTTCCTTTCTTGAATAGAGGGGTTACAATAGCTTCCTTCAGTTCAGCAGGTACAGTGTTGGTGTTAATTGACAAGTTGATGATGTGGGTTAGGGGGCCTGCTATACCAATGGCTCCATCTCGTAGAAATTTGGCAGGAATTTTGTCTGGTCCTGTGCTTTTATGTACATTTAGGTTAGACAGCTCGTCAAAAGTGTATTTTGGTGTAACATTTTGCAATCCAAATGTGTTTGGGTGTATGTCTTTATCTCTGTAGAAATTTCGAAAGGTGGCCGTTGTTGTCGTGTATTTATTGAGAGGTTGAGGTAGGTTCTGTGCAAGTGTGTTTGCTATGGAGGTGAAGAAGGAGTTGAAGTAGGTTGAAATTTGTCGTTTATCGTGGCAAATCTGATCATTAATGGTGAGAGCAATATTAGTGTTAGACGAATCCCTTGTCTTGTTGCTGTAGCCTGTTGTTTTTAGGTGCCTCCATAGTTTCTTTGGGTTATTCTGATATTCCTCTTCCTTATTGTGAAAATAATTAGTTTTCGCTGATTTTATTTTCCTACTTAGTTTATTCCTGGCCCTGTTGAACTCATGTTTCAGACCTTGATCCTGTCTATGTTTCGCTAGCCTTTTTAACAGATTGTCTCTGTGTTCCAGATGGTGTAGTATGTCATTGTTGATCCATGGGTCTGACCTTGCTTTAATTCGTATGTCTTTCAGAGGAGCTATTTCGTCTAGAATGTTTGTGATGATGGTTCTGAAGCCAACCCATGCGTCAATAACGTTTGTACTTCCAAACACTGGAGACCAGTCTGTATTCCATAAAATGTCCAGAAATGTTTCTTTATTGTAGTTTCTCAGTGACCTTGTTTTGATAATCTTGTGATTCTCTAGGGTAATTTTTGTGGTTTTTCGTGTGCAATATGTGACGAAGTGATCACTTATCCCAGTCTGTATAACCCCTGATTGGGATATTTTGTCCTCTCTGTTACAGTTTATGTGGTCTATTATTGTGGCAGTGTTCTCAGAGATACGTGTGGGGGTTGTGATGAGTTGTTTGTGATTGTGCATTGTCAGTATATGCCTATATTCTCGTACAAGCCTATCATTTCGTTGTTTGTAACACAGGTTAAAATCCCCTAGTATGATGGATTCATTCCGAGGGTCTAGCGATGACAACGTTCGTTCAAATTTGGTCAAGAATTGTGTGTCGTCTGGTGGCCTATAGCATACCCCAATTGTGATGAGTCTTGTCCTCGGCAGGTGTAAATCGATCCACAGAGCTTCGTGATTTTCTACATGGAGGTCGGTCCTGGTTGTGTGTGTGAGGTTGTTTTTTACATACAGACATACTCCTCCCCCATGCCTATTGCGATCATTCCTAACCATATTGAAACCTTGAATGTTTATTTCACCATCGTTTATACTTGAATCCAGCCAGGTTTCTGTGATTGCAATTATTGAAGCTATGGCCTTATTAGCTAACAAGTTTAATTCTGACAATTTATGGTACATTGATCTGGCGTTAATGTGGATAAGATGGAGCCCTTTGTTGGTGAACACTCTGTATTCATCTTTGATTTTGAATGTGTCCTGGCTGGATTCTGAGTTGTTAATACTAATTGGTTCATTTACATTAATATTCGGTAATGAATGCAAGGCACATATGTTGCATAGGAATTCCCGTTCTTCACTGTTGGTCTTCTTAGAGATGCACTTCATGTGAGCTACAGTTTTACACTTAACACAGTTTATGATCCTTTGTTTTCTTGTTATGAGTGATTCACATATTTCACAAATGATTTTAGGACCCTTAATAGCTATTTCCCTACATTTATCGCATTCCACTTCTTTTCTGCTAGTAACGTAAGTACATCGATCGTGTACTGTTTCATTACAACTACTACATTGTGACGTTGTACTCCTTTTGTTGAATCCAATATCGCACACTATACATATTTTCCTGTTACTGTTCATCGTACGTCTGGCGGTGTGGTGATCAGCTGTGCGCCGTGAGCGGCTGATGGTGTGTGAGCGCGTGAGATGAGGACAGGTTGTGGCTCCCCCTTGCCCCCCTCCCACCCCTACCTGTATTTGTTGTTTTATGTCCTTGTTCTTGGCCGTTGTTGCTGTTACTTCATTGTCGATGTGTTTGCTAGAGCTTCCTGTTTGTTTGGGTGTTCTGGTTGCATGTTGTGTTACTTGGGTCACCGATATCTGTGGTAGTGATGATACAGTTGAGGGTAATGTTGAGTAGGTAGAATGTTGGCACTGTGCTGGCGGTTGCCCTGCGGTCTTGGTTGTGAGTTGGAGCGTGATGGGAGACTTGGGTGCCTGCTGGCCCAGTTTGTTATAACGAATTTTACTGCTAGGGACTGTTGAAACGTCGGTGTCTGCCTTACTTGTTTGGTGGTGAGGTTTCTTCAACGTTGAACTAGGGCCGGGGTTGGTCTCTACATCTCCGCAGCTAATTAGAGTGTAGCACAATAGGTGTTGTAGCGAGGTTGTGCCAGAGTATTTGCCCAGTCGCGGCGTCTTCCCGATATATGAAATAGACCAGGCAGGAATGGTGACAGAAATTTCACTCGTGTGTGATTTCTGTGTGACGAGGTCCCTCAATACTTGTTTAGTGTTGACCTGGTACACTACCGGTCCCCTCTGCACCTGTATATCAGCACAGCCCCTCTGGATGTTGAGAAGGATGATACATAGAGAGAGGGCTACGCCCGCACCCTTCATCCCTCCCGCCATATGAGAGAGAGAGAGAGAGAGAGAGAGAGAGAGATAGATCAAATAATGTCTACGTTTTGGAAATTAGAGATACTATTAAGATTATAAGCCTTGTTACAACAGCAGAACTGCACATGAATACCGTACAGAAATCTTTGAGAACAGAATATTAACCCCTTCTTTACCCGTAACGTCTTTTTGTATTTGATTTCAGCTACATTTAGACGATTTTGTCTAAGCTTGGGAAGGATATATGATATCTAAAAGGATTAATTGAGATAGGCTGTAGCCTTGTAATGAGTAAACGTCCTTCCTAAGCTGTACAAAATCGTCTAATAGTGACCAGAATATAATGATAAGTACATCACCGGTACAGAAGGGGTTAAAGGCACGTAACACAATCTACCGGTACATAGGCTAGTCCTACTTATAATTCCAGTGATGCATAATACAGGTTTAGTTAATTAATATGGTCAAATCTCCGATGTATTTAGCTTATTGTAATACCCTCTACCCGCAAAAATTCCGCAACCATAGAAATACCCGAGTTGACAAAATATAACCGATCGAGTTTGGATTTTAATCAACATTCCACGGACTGCCACATGTGTTTGTAAATTTCATTGATCGATTTTAGGAGTATAGTTGGTTGTTGGAAGGAACATAATATTTGATGTCAAACAAGTTCAAAGGTTAAAATCTACACCAAATATCACCTTATATATGGGCTAGACTTAAAAATACTAACTGTAAATTGATGAATTTTACACCAGAATTTTAGACCAATTCACATGGATCATAATGTAGGTAAGCTATGTCCATAAACGGTACCGGTACCAGGTATATAGTTTTGCTTCAACCGACAAACTTCATGATACATCGTATATTCTCCTATTATGGAAGGTAACATATATTTATACAACGGACTTTGCTTAAACCTCCTCAAATAAACCGTTAGTTAAGTTAATTCTTAGGTAGGTTTGGTGGGTTTGATATTGTTGCACGCCAATGGTTGGCAAAAGAGCAAAGTTCAGATTTATATAATTTTGCTGCATTAAAATGGTAAAACTATGATGGATTTTGCTTATATTGCCAACGAGAGTACTTAATTTAGTCTAAATTTCCCTGCATATATAGACGCAATTTATCCGGCACGTAAGCATATTATATAAATGACCTATTCACAAAATTGGCATATGTTGGGATGAAATTAATAAAATATAGATTATAAAATATGTATATTTTCAGTTGATAGATACCGGTAATGTTGGGCATAGCCTAATCAACTCTTTTTATATGTTTCGTTTTATTACCGGTACTTACTTTACATCTAGCAGCTTTGCCATTGTACCAAGATCAATGCCTTACATTGTGTTTTGTTCCTTATGTTATTTATCATGGAATGTGTCTGTTGAAGCAAACGATATACTTGTACCGTATATGTACCTTAACCTACATTTTAATCTATATGAAGAGGTCCAAAGACACACGATTATTCCTTGTCTCTTCATTTAGTATATAATATATACGTTTGTTATATATCTGCCGGTAGGCTACACTTCGTGATGAATCGTATTGTCTCTCATTATGGAAGGTAAAATAGATTGATATAAACATATCTTGTGTAAGAATGGAATGGTCGAAAACACATGACAAATCTCCCCTACCCTCACCCATCCACCATAACAGACATTTCATATACATCATTAATGTGGTTAATAGATTGTTGGTGTCCTATTAATCCTTTGTTTTCAGTTGGCTTTGCATAGGATACGGTAATCTAGTGTAGGCTAATGGTATACGCTTTACCGTGAATTGCGGTTACCTCCCTAATACATCGATAAACATAAATGTGTATACAAATATATTATGTAAAATGAGACAATAAATATCAGTACAGATAATTGTTAAGCCTAGTCCGTATACAAGAAGATATTAGACAGTTTCCAGACGGCGATGGATGATAAAGAGCTTTGCGCTTTATATACAAAATAATAACAAAAGTTTACTCTTATTGACCGTTGCCGTCTGATAAGTACTGTAGGCCTATGCATCTGTAGTTTTATGAATGAAATAAGGCTTATATATATTTGGGTAAAATTACTTAAAGATATGTTCATAATAATCCAAACATCCACACATATTAACCCTTAACTAGCGGCGCGCAACATAAGTCGAGTATAATAAATCTGGACTATCTGGCGGCGCGCGACATAGGTCGGGTGGCAATTTCAGCACGTAATGTTGCTGAGAGAGAGAGACAAGTGGTGGCAGGAGAGTAGCGAGCGTATGACTGCTCCAGACCACCGCGGCGAACCTGCTGACATGAATCCCACCTCCTCCCTCCCTCTCTCACTCGCTACATACTGAATTGTATGGGGAAAGTACCAAATTACATGCTTTTTGCACTCGTGTTGCGCGGTTGTTGCAAGAAAACTAGCCGTCATAAAAGGATCGTTATGGTGTCATTGGAAAGCTCTGTTTATGCCCTTTCAGGGATAGATACTTTACGCTCTGGGTCTTATTTAGGCATGAAAATGATCACGTAAACAGCCCTATTTTGGCTAAAAACACCCCGCTGGGCGGTACATATAAATAGACCGCTAGCCCGCTAATAAGGTGTTAAAGGATAGAGCTCAATATTCAGTCTTATCATCTATTCATCATATTGTTTTATGTTAGTGCTTTGAAGCTTGTTATTGTTTCCTTAATATATTTTCCTTACATCTTTGATTGTTTGAAATCAATACAAAAGCACATTGTCTTGTCCGTGTGTGCTAAAACAACCTGGCACAACACAAACTTGACCAGTCTTTTTGTGTACAAGCGCGCGGCAGCCATAGGGCCAGGTACTGGTTTGTTTATTATTGTCACGTGACCTGACGTCACGGTGTGACGCATGGAGGTATGATATAAGGAGGCGACATGACGTCACAGCCCTGACGCTAGCACGCTATTGGTCCGCTATCTCCCTACCCCCCTTTGACTCAAAACATTGGATCAGCTGATGTTGTGATGTCTGATTTTTAGACACAAAGTCACACAATGCCAGCTTGTTCAGCCTATGGATGCACGCAAAGGGAGCGTAGTGCCTCTATAACATTCCACAGGTAAGTGGTGAAGCGAATAACAATAAAAGCGTCAAATAAATTAAGTAAATTGGGTGAAAGAGTATACATGTATGAAGTGAAACAAATTACCTACCGCATTGTATCCCCCTCGCATGAGTATTTGAATAAAGTATATTGACACAAATGGAACCTGTAAACAAACACCACGGTGATAGTGAAACACTGAATTAAGTAGCTTTACTCTTAAGTACAGGGTGTTAAAAAGACGAAACCGAGTAGCTTGCATATTGGTAAGCTACAGGATAGGCCTACGGTAAATGTTACTTTTTGGGGACCAACAGCTCTTTCACCAATATTTAATATCATTCGTGTTGTAGTCTGTCTTCATATCTATCCTTCGGTGATAATGAAAACTAGCTGAGATTAATATTTATCTATATTATTCACTCAATACCAAGGCCCCCCCTAGTCGGCAAGGCTATGAAGAGAGGGAATTTGTGGGGAAAAAGTGCGGTAAGGGTTGTCTTATCATCGGGCGTACCACCACGGACATACAGCATAAATCATCTATAAAGACTTAACCTATTAAAGAACCTAACCTAACCTATTCTACATTAATACAATGTTAGGTTGTTTGGTAAAGAACCTAACCTAACCTATTCTACATTAATACAATGTTAGGTTGTTTGGTTAGGTTAATGTTTTAGAGATGAGTTATAGCCTAGTTATGCTGTGTGTCGGTAGTGGTATGCCCGATAACACAACTCTTGCCGAAAAAGCTTGCAAAAAGCAACAAAATCACAGCTTTTTAACCTAACTTAAACTTGGTTAAGATAGGTTAGTGAGGATAGGTTAATCTGACTGAAACAGTGTTTAAAGTGTGAAGCTTGCATAAATGCCTTAGAAAGTGACAATCACAGTGACATAAATTCCTTAGTTAAGCTAAAGAGTAGAGGTTCCCTTATTTTTCCTTCAGATGACGTCATTGATGTATGCATAACATGCGAGAAATTTTTCAGAAAGCATGTATCAGAGGAAAATCTTTCAAGAATAACTTGTCATCAACTTTTACAATCAGTTCTAGAAACATACTTGAATAAACCCATTTTTTCAAATCTAGATAAGCATATGAAAGAACTAGGGCCATTGGAAAATCACCTAGTTTTTCTAATAAAAGCCATCACAGAAAAGTACATCCAGGTTAGATGTCACTATGAGGGGAAACAATATACTGCAAATGTAATACATAAAAAGCGAAGTAAAAGTCGCCAAGAGTACACAAAGCTAATACAATTCGAGGGAATGTAAATATAGGTAAAATGTGTTATGTTATGTTATTATTATAAAACAGTTTTATTTATTTCCTGGAACTTGATTCATATTGATTATTTTACTGTAAAAGAGCTGACATTGTGGTTATTTTTTATGTACTCCACCATGCATGGTTATATCTAGGCCTACATAGCTATACACTATGGTCTATGGTTATATAACATATCCTATTGAAACACATATACTTGTAGCAAATAAAAAAACAAAGCTTTCTGTTCTTTAAATACATCCAAATGTATAAATTTCTTTGTCTGATAAGGCAAAAACAAGGGACAAATTGCAGTAACTCGAAGGGGAGATACCAATGTTTTGAGTCAATCTCCTGTGAATACGCCCCGCCCACCGGGCCGATAAGCTCCACCCACCGGCGTCAGTCTGAGAGTATGGGGAGATAGGCACATGCCGCCTCCTTATTAACATACCTCCATGGTGTGACGCCTGCAGCTCAGCAGAACGCCCCGTGGGCTCAGCCGCTCGCTTGGCCACTCGCTAACACTCGCCAGGGCAAGGTATTTGGCTACAGTCTATCTACAATGTTGTTTTTTCTTTCATAGTGTTCGTGTTGTTACAGACAGTCCCGTGGAGGTCTTTATTTTCGTCTGTGACAACGGGAAGCATTTTATATCATGAGTTGAACATAGGATGCATTGTATATAGTTAAGGAGAGAGAATAATATAGGCAGTGGGGTGGTAGTGTGTGCGTGCATATACATGTGCTGCCTCCCCCCTCGCTTTGTAGGCTCGCGTGCGTGCCGTCTCGCGCCTCTTGATTGGCTGGTGGTTCCTGGCACCTTCTGCAGCCCTGCTGCCTGGTGACGTAGCAGCCTGTGATTGGCTGACCACCATGCCTTTGTGTGTAATCCTGGAAGGGTCCCGAGGAGTTCCATCCTCAGAGCTTTCCTGACTAGCATACCCTTCACATGTCCCTTGCCCCCCTGTCTCCCGACTTCTACCTATAGAGCACTTTCTCTCTCTCTCAACTTCTTACCTCTCATTCTTCTACTCTATTTAATATCATAACTTCCCTTTGGTTCTGCACGATTTCATATATCGGCCATCGTATTATATGCTGAAGCTCTCAGATAACACATGTTTAGTTAGGCATTTTGGAAGGGTTACCATTTTTGTCTGTAGAGGTTCGACACACTCACAGTGTCTCCCTTCCTGTATCTTGGTGGTCTGCTGGGGGATTTAATGCTAGACTGGGATAAGGCTACTGGTGTTGTGATTTCCGATGTGTACTAGGTTTTGTTGAACCTGTACAATCGCAACGGAAACGTGGGAAGCCTAGGTGGTCTTTCTGACTGCGCACCTTGTGAGTTTAGCACTGTGTTGCGAGTGAGGGCTTTTGCCTCTGCCACCCAACACTGTGCTAACTCGTTTGCTTTGACTTTGAGAGGGTCGCCAGGAGAGAACCAGATACTAGCGATCTGGATCTCTCAAGAGAGCACCCCGTCAATTAACGTAATTTGGCCGCACAGCTTTAAGGACTTCGCTAGGCTACGAGCCGCTTGCTCAGCCATTGTTTCCTAGCCTACTACATCCCAGCTAGACTTTATTCGCCTAGCAGACTCCAGATTTAGATTATAAACTCTTTCTGTTATGTATGCATTATTATTCACGGCATTTATTAGTCTAGGTTGTTGTTGAGTTGCACAACCCTAGTAGGCTGTTTCGTTGATGAGGAAGTACTTCTTTTGCTGTTTGAGTTCCTACTTTTGCGCAGTTATTATTATTCCCGTGCCAGTTAACCCTATATGTCCTTACAATAATTGTCATATCCTGTTCCTGCTTTATACTACAGTTCAAAATCCGATACGATCATCTTACCCCAGCATCAGACTTTCTTCAGAAGATTCCTGCTCGATGCTTTGGGACTTTCGTTCACTTTCTTTAGTATAGGAGTGACAGTTCATTATTGTTTAGAGTAACTTTAAATATACCTTCTGCTAGTTTGCATTAAATCATTGCAGTGATTTAATTAAGATCTCTATCTTATCCTAGTATACCTTATTACCGTAATTGTATGTTGTTGTGATCAGGCTGTATAAGAGATCATCAGCCTGTAGTAGTAGTGCACTTATACTGAGTTATAGGATACCCCGTTATCGCAGATTTAACTCTGGAGGGTATAGGTGTTTTTGTGCGCCGGCATTATAAGTTCAGGGGTTGGATCTAGTGTTACCGTTGTGGCTGTGTGCTTTCCTAGTCCATTGATTAAGAGCCCTTGTTTTATACGAGCCCCGTTCGTAACAACGGCCACACTATGAATAGGGCTATCCACATTGACATGTTCCACTATATCCTCCTCATTGCTAAAAATCATATCAAGTACACTCCCCTGCGTCCCATCTCTATATCTTGTCATCTCTGTAATATGTTGTGTTAAAAAACAATCTCTCACTTTCTCTATAAACTTGTTTTCCAGGCTACACTGTCCCGCTGGAGTAGTACAATTTTCCCAGTTGATCCTTGGAAAATTGAAATCTCCAATCAAAATCTTATATTTGTTCTCTCTATTATCTATTTCCTCCATTGCTTTCAGTAGGTTATCATCCTCTTCCCTACTATTATTTGGGCTTCTATATATAGAGGCAATTAGAATTGACCCTCTTGCACATTTTACTTTAATACACAAATACTCTCAATTCTGCTGTCTCATATCCACCTCATTTACATTGAGCTCTTTTCTTACATAAATAAACAGTCCTCTTCCAACCTCTGCTCTAATAGCATTCCTCTCATACAAATCAAAACCCTCCAAACTATACTCCACCAGTTCCCTTTCAATTCTAGCATTTTTTGGTCTTACTTCCTGTAAGGCTATGACATCAGGTTTTTCCTCTTCATCCTGCAACCTACATATCAGTTCTCTTTTCTTGTCCTGGGTAAACACATCAACATTGCTAAACATAATCCTTAATCTTTCTACCATTCCCTCAGCAGCTACATCATCCCGCTCCTCCTGTCCGTGCCCTACTTCCCCCCCCCCCCCCCCCCCCTCACATTATCCGTACTGGGTCTGCAGCTTCTTCTCCTGTCTCTCCCCGAGACGCTTCCACCCTGCTCTCCACCTCTGCCACAACTTCTATCACATTCTCTTCCCTCCCAGATCTCCTTCTCCCTTCTATTCGTATAAACCACTTCTTCAATTTCCCGTCCCTCACTCTCCAGAAAAACTTCCTCTTATCCTCCTCACCCAACTTTCCATTTTCCTCATCAGCCTTTTCCTGTAGTTCCTTTATTTGTTTTCTTTGTTCTATGCTCAAATCCTTCTTTAATCTTATATGTTTCAGTTCTTCATTTGTGTTTAGTCTCCAACTAAAAATTGTCACTGTCTCTGCCACTGCCCTGGTTTTAAACTGTACCCTTATATGTCTCATCTCCCCCCTTCTATATTTACCTATCCTACTGACTTCCTCCACCTGCCCATCCCATCCACATCCATCTACATCAACAGCTTTCATGACTTCCTTCACTTTCTCCATATCTCTCACTTTTCTCACTTCATTATCATTCATATGAGCCTCTATAATTATATCCATGCATGATTACACCTCTATCCCTGTCCATTGCCTCTCTCACAAGACACTCTCCTTGTTCTTCATGACATCTACGACTGCACTCTCAAAACTTTTGTTTGTCTTATTCATTTCCTCCTTTTGTTCTTTCACAATTTCCTCCAAATCCTTAACTTTCTGTTCACCTACCACCGTCCATGCAGTTGACTCCTTCACTTCCTTGAATTGTCCTTCGTATTCCTTCAGCTGCTCCTTTAATGCCATATTCTCTGCTCCCAATTCCTCTACCTTTTTTAGTACCATCTCTAGGTTATTATTAACTTCCGAAATAGGCCTACATTCGCTTCCTTCACTAAGCCTATTCCCTGCCCCACCCGACGCACCACATAGTTCGCACAACACCTTGATTTTCTCACCAATGTCCCCCCTTCCACTTCTCCGTATCACTCTTCCACTTTTTCAAATCCTTCACAACATTAATAATCTTTTCTACCTTCTTATATGTGCTCCTAAACCCACGAAACCGTCCTAACCTTTCTTCGGTCTCCGAAATTCCCGCCGTTCCGTCCGCCATGTTTGTTTGCAATCACTACAATTCCAGCTGACGTTGATTACACCACTCTATTCACAATATATATCACCCCTCCACCACACCAATTTATCTTCCAAACACGTCACTAGTCCTTCCTCTCCTCGCTCGCTCAGTATGTATTCGAAATTCCGTGATATTTAATCGTGCCCATGATAATATGCCGGAGCCTCAAAAAATGCGCCCGCCTCCCACCATCGCCTCGACCAACTCTAATTCGGAATTTTCCCTCTTAAGTCGGACATAAGTCGGACTTTGGACATCTCGGAAAATCGGGCTTCTAGGAAGTGGTCTCCCCCCAATTAGTCCGAGATAGGGAGGGTTTACTGTATAACTATTAGCCCACAAATTTATATTAATATTACAGCATATGCCTAGCTATTTTTAGTTATGTAAAGTATGGTATTACTGGGAATTGTTGATAGCGTATCTCTGGCAAGCCTCAAAACCTGGCAAATGTTGACACTTATTGCATTAACACTGCCAAAATATAGCCTAGTCACACCGTGACCGTGCACAAAATTAATGCTTATGACTCTTAACCCGGGAACTGAGGGGAGACTCTTAAGAGTTCCCCCGGCGGACTGCGGGAAGACTCTTGAGAGTAAGTAAAACAAAAAATCAACTTTTGACATCGACATTTTTTTTTTTTTTTTTTATTTTTATTTTTTTTTTTTTTTTTTTTTGTTGGCCCCTGGGCCATGCAAAATCTCAGTCCTCTACCTCCCCTCCTTCCCCACTTTCCTCCTCTCCTTCAGTTATCACCTATTTTCCCTATTATTCCCTTATTCTGAGGTATATTTTCGTGCTAACATTAGCGAGTTGCAAGCAGGGTGTTGTCATCACTGATGGCAAGCGAGTGCAAGAGAGAGAGAGAGAGAGTATCGATCGACTGTGTCTCAGTGGCCTTGGGGGAAATTGGCGGGAAAGCAGTTTGCCTCACCCATACATTATACAACTCGCGGGCTATATCTCCGATTTTGACCATCCAAACGCTGTTTTCACTCGTTTTATTGTTGTTTCAGGTTAATACCTTTATAATCAACCCATAATAGGCGCATATGGATAATTATTAATGCTATTAATGGTACAATGAATATTTTAGTGACGGAAACACCTCAAATACGTCAGCACAGGGGGACGTTTCCAATTACCCCCATGCGCACTTGTTAGGTTAAACACCGTAACACGGCTGGCTATCAATGTAGACTTTATTGCCATAATCAAGCCTTTTTTATTTTGTTTTACCCCAATTATTAAAGGCGAGCGAAGCCAGCCAGCATCTCGTGAGCGGAGCAAATGGATGTGGGACAAAAACATTTGGCGAGCAAAGCGAGCCATGACAAAAAAACTAGAAGTAGGCCTATAGGGGTTGTTTTTATGGTTATGGGACTTCTTTAAGTCTGGTTTGGGTAGATTAATTATATTTTCCCCAAGGCATCGCCAGGTACCTCAGATAGTACGGTATATTTATATTTAAACTATGAAGTAAAAATAATCAGGGGAAGGATGTAGTTACCGGGTGTACCACTACCGACATACAACATAAATCATCTATAAATACTTATAATAAAATAAATACTTACAAATCTATAATACTAGGTTAGGTTAGGTTAGTGTTAGGTTAGGATAATGTATATTTGTATCCAAAGGCAGTCAAAATAGACGGGAACATAATGGTGAGCGTCCGTGTAGTGTAAACAAGATGGGCGGTACACCCGGTAACTACATTCTTACCATAATCAGTGATAGCCTAGGCCGCGAGTGTCTTCTTGAAATTACCAGGAAACATAGAAACTTTCTTACCTTTTGTTAGGAAGTTTTCTTCAGGCTCCCAGCTGGCCAAGCTCTTTGGATATCCTTTCCAGTTGACGAGATATTCCTTCTTCCCTCTTATCTTTCTTGTTCTCAGTATTTTCTCCACATTGTAGAATTCCATTATTGGTGTTGTAGCTGTTTACCAGTAATAAGATAACTGTATTTCAATAAGAAAATACTCAGCTGCATGTGGAAGACAGCCTCATTCCAGCCATTGAACGGAAGTAATATTAGGCCCTGATCAGTGTGTCCATTTCCACAGCACTGTAGCATTAGGCCCACCAATGGGCCCATTGAAGGTTTTACTAAGCTCAATGCCCAATACTAAATAAATTATGTTGTAATAGGCCCAGGTAATGTCCTACCGAGTTCAAGTAACAGTTCTATAAAGGCCGTTTTATAACTATTATTATTATTATTATTATTATTATTATTATTATTATTATTATTTCTATTTCTGTTTTTGTTATTGTAAATACACATATTTACATTAAATATTTGTAATTACATTAACATAATTTTTCCATTGAATATTTCATTAAAATCAATACCACTAGGAGATTTGCATTTTTTCCTGTATTTTGTTTACTTACCGAAGAGGGTCATATCGCTGGTGTCTGTGCTGCTGAGAAGATCTTTCTTCAGCTGAAGATAGCGGCTGCTCCCCCAGAATTGACGTCATCTCACTGATGGAGCCCTCCAGCAACGTGGACCGAGATTCATTCTCCGACACTGATCCAGTCCCATCGTTGAAGCGTGCAACAGCTACGTCACGCCTGAAGTGTATAAAGCAAAACATATAAAAGTTGTTTTGATGAAAACCCTCTCAAATATAATTATGATCGATATTAAATATTATATTTTATTATTTTATTATTTTTTTTTTATTATTTTTATTATTTGTATTATTATTATTAGTATTAGTATTGTTAGTATTATTAATATTCTTATTTCTGTTTTTGTTATTGTAAATACACATATTTGTATTAAATAGTTGTTGTTGTTGTTGTTGTTGTTCCCCAAGCTGCCTGGCCGAACAGCCACAAGGCCAAGGCCATAACTGAGAGCCCCCACAGAATCCTCCCTGCCGACCACAATAAAGCCTGAGTGACCGAAGCCACTCCATGGCGGGGAGCTGAGGAGGGTGTGGAAACGCCCGGGAAACCAAAGCCCCACCCAGGGCCCTGTGCCCCTCAGCAATTATGAAGAGAAAGTTGAGGGGCAACGGAAATATGTGACGCTTTGGCTTCCAATATTAGTAGATTGGGAGGTGAATCCACGGAAGAGACGCCGTCACTTGAGATCTAGATAATATATAAGTAAAAGGAACAGTCAGAGTAAGCTATGGGTATGGCAGAGATCGCTCAGTTCTCACTCTGATAGACCAGCCCATCACCACATGACTAGAACCCAACCCTCTCAGCATCAGCTAGGAAAGGCCCTAGAAAGCCGCATTTGGCGGGGGGATAGCTCCCCTATTTCAACCCCTTTCGGGGTTGGGCACCCGCCCAATTACATTAACATAATTTTTCCATAGAATATTTCATTAAAATCAATACCACTAGGAGATTTGCATTTTTTCCTGTATTTTGTTTACTTACCGAGGAGGGTCAATCGCTGGTGTCTGTGCTGCAGAGAAGATCTTTCTTCAGCTGAAGATGGTAACTGCTCCCCAAGAATTGACGTCATTTACCTGATGGAGCCCTCCAGCAACGTGGACCGAGATCCATTCTCCGGCACTGACCCAGTCCCATCGTTGAAGCGTGCAACAGCTACGTCGCGCCTGAAAAGTATGAAGCAAAACATATAAAAGTTGTTTTAACCCTTCCTCCCCGGGTGTCATTTTAATATGACACCACGGCAGATGGGCAGGTACCCGGGTGTAATTTTAATATACAGTAAGCTTGAAAGCCTATTCAGCTTGGTCTGAACGCCGTGCGTCCGACGCATGTAAACAAAGCCGATTGTTGCGTCACCCCACCTCCGAAAACAAGAAGGAGACGACTCGTTTGTTATTGTATGTCTGTATGTCGTTGTTTCAGTAGTGAAAAGATCGTCGTATTGCTAACATTGCCTGAAAATGCTCTCCACTAAAATCGTCATCACAACTGAACCAGTTGACTTAGAGAGCTCTACTCAACGCCAGTCTACAGATTGGAAACCGCACTACGTTTATAGATGAGTGGGAAATTTCTAACAGTTAAAATTAACCAAAATACGGTAGCCTAGGCCTAGACGTTTTTCGGCCAGATCGCCCGGGTACGCCGCACTGTCATTAGGAGAGCTAGCCCGGGCCAGGAGGGTTAATGAAAACCGTCTCAAATATATAGTAAATATTTAATGTTTTAGGCTATATATATTATTATTTTATTAATTCTATTTTTGTTATTTATAATAATAATAATAATAATAATAATAATTATTATTATTAATATTAAAACTAGGCGTCTGGGTGGTGGGCTGACCCTTTGTCAGAGTGAGGGTTGGTGTCCTCTACTTCCCATAGCCCCTTCTGTCTTTTTCTCCTTCTGTATCTCTAATTTTTTCAAATGGCGTAGGGATGCGGCGACCCCAACGCCCGCCACTTTCTGGTGCAGGTAGCCTCCTCTGTGGTGGAGGGGTGAGAAATTTCCACCACCGCTTTTCTCCGGTGAGACGTAGAAGTCGGCTAAAGGGGATCGGGGGCGGGGGGCCTGGTATCCTTCTCCCCTTAAATTAATCTACCAAAAAAACGAGACAGAGATAGGGGCGAGGGAACGCGTTCGTGGTCCCGGACCCTGAGAGTAGGAGCTTTGAATGTGCGTGGATGTGGTGCGAGTGAGAAGCGAGAGGATATTGGAAGGTTATTTGAAAGAAGGATGTATGATGTCCTTGCACTGAATGAAACAAAGATGAAAGGAGAGGGAGAAGTGGATTTTGGAAACGTGATCGGTAGAAAGTCTGGAGTAGACGAGGGAGTCAGGGGGAAAGAAGGAGTGGCTATTATTGTGAAGGAGGAGTTGAGAGAGTTTATAAAAGAGTGGAAAGAGGTGTCATCAAGGCTAATGTGGGTGAGAATGCGGTTTAAGGGTGAAAGGTGGGTTTTTGTAAGTGCGTATGGACCAGGAAGTGAAAGAGAGTTAGACGAGGTAGAGGGTTTCTGGGAGGATTTGAGAGATTGTCTGCAAGGGTTTGATGAAAATGAAAATGTTATAGTTTTAGGGGACCTAAATGCTAGGGTAGGAAATGAGCCTGTTGAGGGAATCATCGGTAGTTTTGGTGTGGATGGTGTAAACGAGAGTGGAGAAAGACTGAAAAATGTATGTGAAGAGTGTAGATTGAGTGTAGGTAATACGATCTTCAAAAAAAGGCGTATACACAAGTACACCTGGCATAGACTTGTGAGGGGAGAGACTGTAGAGAGGGCATTGATGGATTATGTGCTGGTGACAAGGGAAAGATTGTGTAGACTGCTGGATGTGAATGTGATGAGAGGTGAGGCGGAGGGTATGTCAGATCATTACCTGGTGGAGGGAAAGCTAAGAGTTAAGAGTTACAGGAGAATAAGAGACAAGCGTGAAGTAAGAGAGGTAATAAAAGTTAGTGAGTTAGAGAAGAGTGAAAAAGAGAGGGAGTACAAGGAAAGACTAAATGAAAAGTGGATGGAAGTGAGAGAGATGGAAGAGAGAGAAGTAGAGATTGAATGGCAACAGTTTAAGGAAGGAGTGAAAGCAAGTGCAGAGGTAGTATGCGGCAAAAGGAAAGTAGGAGGCAGAGGTATCAGGAAGGGAACCGAGTGGTGGAATGATACGGTGAGAAAGGCAGTTGAGGAGAAGAGACAGTGTTTTGAGAGGGTTTTACAGGATGGTAGTGTTGAGGTATGGGAGAGGTACAAGGAGAAAAGGAGAGAGGCAAAACGGAAAATTAGAGAAGCGAAAAAAGATGCAAACGAAAGGTGGGGCCAAAGGCTGAGTGAGAATTTTGAAGAACGAAAGAAGATGTTCTGGAAGGAGGTAAATAAAGTAAGGAAAGGAGGACAAAAGAGGGAAGAGTCAGTGAAAGATGAAAATGGAGAATTACTAGTGGAACCAGTTGAAGTGAGGAAAAGATATGCCGAGTATTTTGAATCTTTGTTAAATACAAGAGATGGAAGAGAAGCAGTGATTGAAGCAGAGGTGGATGGAGATAGGTTACCCAGGCCACCCAGGTGGCAGGGAATGAATGAAAGGATTGAGGAAAATGAGGTGAAAGAAGCAGTGAAACAAATGAGAGCGGGAAAAGCAGAAGGTTTGGATGGTATTGCTGTGGAGTGTATAAAGAAGGGTGGAGATGTGATAATAGATTGGTTGGTGAGACTTTTCAATGTGTGCTTTGCTGTGTCAATGGTACCAATAGACTGGAAGAGTGCATGTATTGTGCCGTTGTACAAGGGGAAGGGAGATCGGCAGGAGTGTTCAAGTTATAGAGGTATTAGTTTATTGTCTGTGGTTGGAAAGCTGTATGGCAGGGTGTTGATAGAGAGGATAATAAAGTGTACGGAAGTTGCAATAGGAGAAGAACAGTGCGGTTTTAGGAGGGGAAGAGGGTGCGTGGATCAGATGTTTGCAGTAAGACAGTTATGCGAGAAGTATTTAGAGAAGCATAAGGAGATATTTTGGGCTTTTATGGACTTGGAAAAAGCGTATGATCGTGTGGACCGTGAAGCAATGTGGAAGGTGTTAAGGATTTATGAAATAGGAGGAAATTTGTTAGAAGCAGTTAAGAGTTTTTATGAAGGGAGCAGAGCATGTGTGAGAGTAGGAAATGGTGAGTTGAGTGAATGGTTTGAGGTAAAGGTAGGTTTGCGACAGGGTTGTGTAATGTCACCATGGCTGTTTAATATGTTTATGGATGGTGTGGTGAGGGAGGTGAAAAGGAGAACTATGGGAAGAGGATTGGGTTTAGTAGGAAAGAATGGTAGAGATTGGGAGTTGAATCAGTTGCTGTTCGCTGATGACACAGCATTGGTGGCGGATTCTGATGAGAAATTGCAGCAGGTAGTCAAAGAGTTTGGTGTGGTTTGTGGAAGGAGGAAACTGAAGGTGAACGTCAATAAAAGTAAAGTAATGGTGTGTAATAGGGGAGAGCATAGGGTGAATCTAGATGTGAGGCTGGATGGGGAAATATTGGAACAAGTAGAGTGTTTTAAATATCTAGGAGGAACAATAAGCAGGAGTGGAGGTATGGAAGTGGAGGTAAAACAGAGAGTGTGTGAAGGAAGGAAGGTTTTCGGAGCAATGGGAAGTATGTGGAAGACGAGAAATCTCGGAGTGAAAGTAAAAAGTGCACTGTATCAAGGAATTGTTGTGCCAACAGTGATGTATGGGGCTGAGACATGGGCTCTGAAGAAAAAGGAGAAAAGAGGGCTGGATGTGATGGAGATGAGCTGCTTGAGGAGTATGTGTGGAGTTACTCGTAGAGACAGATTGAGGAATGAAGAGATACATAGGAGAGTGGGGCAGCAGGAACATTTGTCAGCCAGAGTGGACAGAAGGGTGCTGAGCTGGTATGGTCATGTTGAACGAATGGGAGATGAAAGGCTTACAAAGAGAATATGTGAGTCAGATACAAGGGGAGATAGAAGGGCAGGAAGACCCCCATTGAGATGGAGAGACTGTGTAAGAAAGGCTTTGGATGATAGAGGAATGACTATAGATCAGGCAGGGGAAGTGGTGGTGGACAAGAGTGAATGGAGAATGCTTGTGAATAGTTGAGTGAACACGTGGTCATTTGGAGTAAGGGGTCGGGCGCAAGTTGGACTAGATAATAGTCCATCAGGCGCCTGGCCCGGGGAGACGATTAATATGAAGGGTGTGCCTGGAAGTGTGGTGGGAGGGCTTGTGGCTTTGGCTCCGCTGCATGTCTGCCTGCCGAGATCGGAACCTCTCCGGGTGGTCAGGGGCCGGGGGAGTGCTGGAGCGACCTTGGTAACCCTTGTCTCTGGGTCTTCTCCTGGGTGACCTGGATGTGTGAGAGTTTGTGTTTTTTATCTGTGTTTATTTTTTGTTTTATGATGTTTTTGTGTTTTCCCTGTTCTTGCTCTGTCTTGAGTCGGCTACCCCCAAAATGGGGATTGGGCCTGAGCATATAGATAGATAGATAGAATATTAAAACTAAGATTATATCTATTTATATTATTGTAAGTACACATTTTTCAATTATATCCATATGTAATTACATTAACAATTTACTTCCATATGAGATTTAATTACTATTTATTAATACCACTAGGAGAATTGATTTTTCATTTATTTTCTTTACTTACTAAGTAGGGGCAATGTGCTGGTTTCCAGGCTCCACAATAGATCCATGTTCAGTAGTAGATGGCGCCTGTCCGTCCGGCATTGTCGTTACCTCACTAATTGAGCCCTGAAGCACTGTGGAGCGACATCCACTGTCAGGAACGGACCTCGTCGCATCATCGAAGGGTGCAGTATTCGAGTCACGCCTGAAGAGTATGAAGCATAAAATATACAAAAGTTGTTATCATTATTAGCATTATTATATATATATAATAATATTGGTATTTATATTTGTATTATTATTATTATTGTTGTTTAGTTATTATTTTAATACATATTCGTAAATTATTTTACTATGTTTCAATTAATAATGTACAATGGAATAAATGCGTTCAGTTTTTACCTGGGGGAACTTATCCTGAAGGACCAGGTAGAGGAGAGGGAGAGCGTCTACGTAATGGTCTGCAAATAAGAAAAGTAGATATATATATTTGTCAGTATATTATTGTTTTATTTATTTTTTTTGAAAAGCAAATACAATTTTCATGACTACAATTTATGTCATCATTATTAATACAGTCCATCCTCCTATAACGTGAGTTTAGGGACGGCACTGCGCCTCGTGTTGTAGGTGTTTCGCGTTGTAGGAATAACACTTTAAATGGAGATAATTCTATATGGGATTGGGCCCCCCAATTTTGGCACTTTTCCGTATTAGTTTTAGCTTAATAAACACCAATATTACTTACCAAATAACCTTAAACCAAAAACAAATATTAAAAGACATAGCTTACCTTAAAACTAATGAAGAAAAAGATGATTGTAAAGGGTGGTGGGCTCCAAGGCAGACCCCCATGGCAGGGCGAGATCAGCTAGGCTGCCCCGTCCCCAGCCTCGTCAACCTCATCATCATCATCATCCAGGTAAGCACGGAGTCGACCACTCCTCTGCAACAATCTAGCATCTTTCATAAATCCATCGAATTCGGCATCATCCATCATGTCAGAGGTGTACGGCTGAGGGTTAGCTGAGGTGGATGGCTGAGGGTTGGCAGAGGTGGACGGCTGAGGGTTGGCAGAGGTGGACGGCCGAGGGTTGGCAGAGGTGGACGGCTGAGGGTTGGCACAGGTGGACGGCCGAGGGTTGGCAGAGGTGGACGGCTGAGGGTTGTTAGAGGTGGACGGCCGAGGGTTGGCAGAGGTGGACGGCTGAGGGTTGGCAGAGGTGGACGGCTGAGGGTTGGCAGAGGTGGACGGCTGAGGGTTGTCAGTGGTAGAGGAAGGCTGGGGAGCTGGTTGTCGTGACGGCAGGAATTTTGTTATCATCGTCTGCCTTCGTTGATTAAACTCTGCCATGCTGCGGTCGCTATAATAAGTGAACAGCCTGTCGATGCCAAAGAGAACTTCATGAGTTCTAAGAGGGAATGATTCACGAGTCTTGAACTCTTCCTTCAACGCATCAACAGTTGCTAGAATAAGGCTAACTTCACGAGCTGGCAAATCAGACATAACTGGTGGGGGAGGGGATGGCTGGCCTCTTGCTTCGTGTTCAATGTCTTTTGCGTCTACCTGTTCAATTAAGTCAATGGTTGTACAGTAGATTCATTTCCTGCCCTGTTGAATTCACAAATTTCCTCCACCGTCACCTCACCAAATCCAACGATATTCCTTGCTGCATTGACTGCCTGAGCCTCGGCTGTCTGCACACTCTGCCTTTCTTTGTCAGCCTTGGGATCACACAGGTGAGGTGTCAGCTGTCTCCAGGCATGGTTGATTGTGGCTTTGGAAATCTGGTCCCAACTGAGAATGAGGAAATCGATAGCATTCTTTACAGTGAAAGCTTTCCAGAAACTTGTGACAGACATCTTCTGGGTGGCTTCGTCACCTTCAGGAACTTCAGGTACTTCTGGCATTTCAGGTGATGCAGGAGGATCTTCAATTGCAGGTGCAACTTCATTAAGTCCGAGTCAGGGTCGAGTTCCATCGCGGTTACTTCCTCATTTGTTTCCGTTTTGTCCCTTAGATAATCGTAGAGGTCAGTCTGGTAGAAAAATGTCATGGTAGAAATTAGCTCTTGATCAAGTGGCTGGATTAAGGATGTTGTTTTTCGAGGCAAGAAGATAACAATGCATTGAGGGTGAAGATTTTGCAGGTAGGCAGGATGGCAAAGGGCATTATCCATCAGCAAAATCATCTTAAAATCCAGTCCTAGTTCCCGCTGCTTGGCTTTGGCATCAGGAATGCAATGTTGAATAAGCCAGTCACTCATAATTGATGAGGTCACCCAAGCTTTACCTGAATTGTACCAGTATCATCCATGTTCCTCAAGTTCTGGTAACATCGGGGATGTGCAGCAGTATGGACAACCACAGGTTTCATTTTGTGTGTCCCAGAAACGTTGCAAGTCAACATAACAGTGATTCGAGTCTTTTCAGCTTTCCGTCCCCGTGCCTGCTTTCAATGTTTAGAAATGTAGGTGGACTTAGGCATGGTTTTGTAGACTAGGCCAGTTTCATCAACATTGTAGATTTGATCTTTGGTGTAATTTCCTTCTTCAATGATCTCCTGCAACACCTTTGGATATTCATTACCGGCCACCTCATCTGCCGATGCTCTCTCCCCTGTTAATTTAATATTTTTTTAAGTCCTTGCGCCGAAGAAATTTCTGCATCCATCCATTGCTTGCCTTAAATGCTTGATCATTTGCTTGGTTAAGTCGCTTGCAGGCTGTGGCGTATAATGACCTGGCTTGAGATTTCAGATAATGAGAATCAAGGGGTATGCCTTCCCTTTGTTTTCGATTTATGAAAACTGAGAGGTATCGTTCCATTATAATCATAGCTTGATTACCGGTCCTACTCCTTCCATCTAACTCCGTCGCACCATAGCTCTTGATGGTGGCCTGAATTTTGGCTCTATTTGACCAAACCGTCCTGACAGTGGATTCAGATAAACCCAGGCCCGGCCTATAGCTGAGTTTCCTTCACCTTTCTCTTTCCTCTCTATGATATACTTCTTGACTCGATGGCTGATAAACTTCCTGGAAGCCATGGTGATATACAGAACGCGGCAAAACACCCACAAAACGTCCAACTATAACACGAGGCAAGCAGGTACAAAACGAGTCTAGCAAAACAATGACTGGCAGCCTGGCTGCCGACACAGAACCCTCTGTCGTCACACTGCGCATCGACGTCATCGCGCTGTAGGTGGGGTGGGGGTGAGGGGGGGGTTGCGCAGTAAGAGGAGGCGCCGGATTTGAAGCACTTGTCAAGGCCATTTCGCGTTATATGTTTTCGGCTCGTGTTATAAGAGGTTTAGGTAATTCGGGACCCCCCCCCCCCCCTCGTGTTAAAGGAGGATCGCTCTGAGCTCGTGTTATAGGAGGATGGACTGTATTAGATTGTTGATAAATATTGTTCATATATTTATTTATTTTTGTTTTATTTATTTATAATTAACTATTATTTCCCCATTAGTATTAATTAGCACATATACTTACCTTGGGCGGTTGACAACAGATATGCCAGGCTTTGGAGAGTGTGATCTTGTTGCATCCTCCCCGA
Organism: Lithodes maja; assembly: GCA_037953745.1. Lineage (NCBI taxonomy): Eukaryota > Metazoa > Arthropoda > Malacostraca > Decapoda > Lithodidae > Lithodes > Lithodes maja. The sequence goes on from JBAKBP010009413.1 coordinate 80,169, forward strand.
GCTCAATGGTTGGCAAGCCACGCTTTTTCCTGAAATATGAAGAAATACCGGTATGTTAATATTCTCACTGTATTTCCTCTGAAAAAATTCAATAAGCCATATCAAAAAATGTACACAACACAATGTTTTGTCTGCCTTAATTAATACCTACCCTGAGGTGGCACCACAACGTAGATCTTTCAGGCTGCTCACTACTTTTTCTCCAGTGGTCCTGCGATTTGTGAAATCATAATAATTCCTCGAGGTGCTGACGCTGTAGCAGGCCAATGTTGCGATAGCTTGCCTGTTAGCTGGGGTGTCTTCCTCTCTTAGGGCAGCTGTGATCTGTGCCTGGCATAGCTTCCGGCTGCCCACTCTCTCCACAACGCCGACTTTGTTTCCCATCTTCGAAATAATTTTCCCTATATTTTCCACTGTGAGCTGGGAGCAACATTTGTCTTTGATGTTGTTACTATCGCGATTCACGAAAACTTTACACTTGGCCGTAGGCATGTGGCAACTATAGGGCGGAAATATTTCATATAAGCCTCAAGAGCCTCAGCTTCCGTCTGTTCTAAATAAAAGATGCACGGGTCCTTGGCACCAGTTTTGTGTTTTGCAACCTGAATGCACGTTACTTCTTCTCCCTCTTTTTCGATGGTAGTACGTCCTTCATATTCACTAACTGTGAATTCTTCGAACTCCTGGTTTCTACGGAGGCATCTCACCACGAGTCGTACAATTAGTGCATCTCTTAGGCTTACAAAATCTTTCTTTATCAGCGCTTTCGTTGGTCCATGGCTTCATTGATCAACTTTCCAGCATTGTGTATGGGATTTTCTACTCCATCGTGTGTTTCCAGCCGATGGATGTCTTCCATGGGCAAGATGTGAGCCTCATTATGCTGCTTGCGTCTTTCTCTCTCTCTCCAACTTCTTGGGTGCCAAAGTGTTCCGGGGAAGGAAATAGGAGGAAACACAATACATTTTTGTACAACTAATGGATGCATTTTTCAAATATAAATACAAATATATGCAACATTATTATAAATACTCTGTAAAAAATATTAACATTATACTAACTTTTTGCTTTGGCGACATATCGCCTGACGCTGCTGATGAGGTTCTCTGACACTCTGAATTGGGGGTTGTCTGCATCCTTGAGAAAGTCGAGAGCATAGGTGCATGCGTCAGTCATCATTCGAAGGGTGTTAGCAGAGAGTGTTTCTGAGCGGTTCATCAGCGTGCCTCCAGTCATGAAGCTTCGCAGACGAGTTGCAGAATCTTAACTCCTCCGCACAAATTCCTCTTCTTTTCCTCATGTCCCAAAGATAGAATCTCTTAACAGGCGGCTGTTTTTCTTGACTGTGACCGACTTGATAGGCTTGGTTACTTCAAGGTAAGTCTTATACTCCTCGAAAAAAAAATTTATGTGGTCTGTGTCCGTGATTGCTACAGTTCCTGCTGTGATTGGTACATCCTGAACTTCGGCAGGAACACTTGCTTGTTCTTTCTGAAGAGAACAAAAATATACACGATAAATATATATCCCATTAATGTTTCAAAGCGCTTGATAACATTTGTAATGTTTTAGTTTGTAAGTAAATGAGTAAGAAGGGGTTACGATTTTTTTAACAAAAAGCTTAATATATATATATATATATATATATTGTTTGCAGATGATTAGCACAACAATGCAATTCTGGAAGGCAAAACTTACATGTTTGAGGAGTTGCTGGTATTCCACGAATCCTTGTTTAACTTATGCACATTACGTAGGTGCATAATGCATATCAATTTTTCTCACTGGTTTGTCACAGAAGGACAATTGTAGAACTGTGTTTTGCTTGATGCTTGAGACTTCTGTTTCTTTTTTAGCATGCGTGCTATTTCCAATACTTCTTCTCTTTCGGTCTTCTTTAAAAAGGAGTGGATCATGCCCATATGCTTCCTCACATTGCTCGATTTGCTGTAGCAGCCACCTATTGGGCATGGGTATGTAGGTCGCTTTGCTGGCTTACTTTTCAATTTCGGATATTTACGTTTACCGGCCATGTTTTCTAATAGAAGGCTTCTGGCACACTGCCAGTGCAGGACTGTTTTCTTTTTCTCTATTTCATATTCCTTAGTCAGTGCTTCAAGCTCTCTTTTCTTATTTTCTATTTGTTGACTGTATAATTGGTTAGCAGCCCGCAGTGTCTTGGTAGTCCGGACACGCTCTATTTCGTTGTTAATTTTAGTTCTATTTTCCTTCAAGACGTGTTTGGTCTCATTGATGCGTTTGTGGAGACTTTGGAGAACTAGTCTTTTCAACTCATATACCCTGTCTTCAGTTAGTTCTATGTAAGAAATCAAAATTGTTGATATAAGTAGAGTATGATTATTAGTAACATAATCACAAAACCGTTTTTCTTTATAACAGCCTAAAATCTTATCAGTAGAGGAAGAATATTTTTAAACATAATTTGGGAAGTGTCAGTTAATTTAATGATGCTTCTGAATGAATATGTATATATATATATATATATATATATAATTATATCAGTGGGAAAGAACATGAGTAAATAAAGTTGCCAACTCACTATTTGTTGGAACTAGTATGTCTTCTGAAGGTGGGGAGGGTACGTCTTCTTCTCCGTCTTCCTCCTGAACGCTTGATATAGGGGAGAGGTAATGTCATTTGTGTATGTGTTATTAGAACCTCTTAGAAATGTTGCATTGACGTATTTTTTGAAACTTTGTGATATTACCACACCTGTACAACCTGCCCTTTTCTATGCGGATGACGGAATATTGCTTACGCAAAGGGTAGATGAAGCACGTCAACTCTTAGGCATCCTCACAGAAGCAGCAAGAGCATGTGGACTTGAAATAGATAAAGGAGAAAAGCTTCACAATGATTTATAATTATGCAACACATCTAGATAAGCTGGGAAGAAATAAAAGTGACAGATGAGATCAAATATATATCAAAGTAACGGAATAAAAGAAGATGTTTTGATAAATACAAAGAAAAGAAGATAAATGAAGCTAGAAACTAAGAAATCTGACAGCTGGTGTGGTTTACAAACAAATCAAACGGACTGTTAATTGGTAAAACATACTGGACACAGGAAGTTTTACCAAAAATACTATTCTGTCGTGAGATCCTACCGTACAAAGCAGGTGACTTGAAAAAAAACTAAACATTTTAGAAAATGGAGCCTTCAGAATCATCCTAAAAGCTACCTCCGACACACCAATCAGCTTCCTTCAAGGAGAAATTGGCTCTTCAAGAATGACGACACGAGATAAGAAATCAAAATTACTCTCTCTCTCTCTCTATATATATATATATATATATATATATATATATATATATATATGGTACATATTAAATAAGTACTTATGAAAAAATGCCTAGTGCAAAGGTTAGATAACAAAACAGATTATTGACAGTTTTGTTCCAGTAATCTTGGTTAGGTCTATTATGTGTTGTCTGCTCATGTTGGTTAACATATAAATTCATATAAGTTCACTTGTATGTAGCTTCACTCACTACCTCATAAGTGTTAATGTCACTGAGTAGGTATGAAACTAAAATGTACGACCTACTCAGTGACATTAACATGAGGTAGTGAGTGAAGCTACATACAAGTTTGCGATGGAAAGGGCCTGCCAGGTAGCTTGTAAGATCCTAAACATATCAGCAGCTGAAGGAAAGAAGTTGTTATATTCCCTACCAAAAATTCATTCCCCCGCGTATGTTTATGGTTTACCCAAATTACATAAACCCAATGTTCCTCTACGCCCCATTGTTTCTGGTGTTGGCACATTAC